>LR132079.1:0-118093 GCA_900634815.1 Paradendryphiella salina | reverse complement strand
AAGGCGCTGCGGGCGGTGCAATAAGACTGTGAATAACGCGCGTACGTGTAAGCAAGCAGTAGAAGTAGTCTCTGAATGATGTTAGATTGCATTGTTCTATACAGGGCCAAAGTGGGCTGTTTTGCGCCAGAATAGGGTGGGTTTGGTGGGGGCTTGGCAAAAGTGTCTCGCCAACCCGGGTCTCGCTAACCCGTGAGGTACGTTATAGTGATTTTAATGCAGGTGCATTTCCTAAACACTAGGTGTTCGCTGTATGCAGCTAAAGTAACCAATAAAACTCTCTCTCATTGACGCCCTACTCGTCGTCGTCGTCGCTAACAACGGGGACAGGATCAGCCTTGCCAGTAGTCTTGACTTTCCGGTCCTTCTCAGCACCAGCTGGCTTCGCACTCTTAGACTTCTTCTTTTCCCCCTCTTCGTCATCATCATTATCATCGTCGTCGTCGTCTTCCTTAGGGACAGCAGCGTCATCGTCATCGTCGCTTACATCGTCTTCCTCGTCCTCACTCTCATCATCATTGTCATCCTTGGCTTTAGCCTTGGTGCTGCGCTTAGTCTTCTTCTTTGGCGCTGTAGTGAGTTAGATATAGAGACGAGGAAAGGAATTTGAAGTATCGAGTATAGCTTACGAGGCTCTTCGGCGTCGGAATCACCAGAATCAAAGTTGGAGCCTTCGGATTCTGCGTATCTGGGTTAGAGTCAGTCTCACTGTGCAGGTCGCATTCATGTAAATAGTATCATTTCAATGAATTCGATAAACAGCAAAGGATTAAATAACGAGAAGTGCTGATGCAGTGTGTAAATGAGCTGTTGCAGCGTGGAGAAAAGGCGCGACTGGGCGGTACTTCACTGTCGCTTGTACAGGCTTGCGACAGCTTCTGGCCGCGTGCGCAGCGACCACGCAGCTTGCCAAGGCAATTTCAACACATCAATTCGAACAAGCGATTGAAGCCGAATGTAAAGCCGGGAAAATGGCAAGACTGCGACGTGGTGCGCAAGGCCATGACGTCAAGAGAGCGCACACTTACTCCTCTTCCTCTTCACTCTCGTCACTGGGGAGGGCAACAAGCTCCTCCTCCTCATTCTTCCTCTTCCTGGTCGTCATGTCGCCGAGCTAGACTGTGAGAAGGCGCAAAGGTCAGTAGATAAAAGTGTTATCTCTGTGCGTATGTGGCAGGACCGCGGAGTTGCTTGAAGAAGTAAAAACAAGGACGATGTAGGTTGGGAGCTGGGAACGGAGCTATGGAGATGAAGCTTGCGAGCGGGGGACCGACCCAGACACAGACGGGGGCCCGGATGAAATAGCACCACGCACACCCACCTACGCAAGCACCTACTGCTTCCAAGGAGGAGGCTGGGAAGCGCAGGGCAAGCCAGGGACTTTGCGGGCTTTTGCTCCATGGCCTAGTTCGGGCTCGTCGGGTATGCTGGGAGTAGCCAATCAGGGGCTCTGCGGTCATCACCTGCATTCGATGCTCGGCGCGCTGTCGCGAAGCATCCATCCTGGGGCGCGGATCGCGATGCTGGCTGGATGACGGCATACTGAACGAGTTGAAAAAGCCTGTAGACTACGGCGAGCTGTTTGGGGAACAGGCCCGGCTTGATCATCAGCACGGATGGCCGTAAATGAGGCGGGAGAGGTTCAGCACATGTCCTGGTCGAGTGTCTGCTTGGACAGTTGAGTTCGGTTTCCTTGGGTTGCATGCAAAGACGATCCCCTAGGCTTGCTCGAATATCCCCGATCATGGAATCGATTGATATTACTACTAGTTGCTGTCCAGTTCGCAGTGTTCGCAGCTCGAGGTGCAGAGTTCGCGCGGCCCAAACAGGCAAAGCGCCATCTACCTGCCACCAGTCAACGCCAGCCTTGCCCCGCCCACGGTACCGCGTCTCATTCGCGCCGTCTTGCCTGTCTTTCTTTCCATATCCTCTACGATTTCCTGGCCCACGCTACCCAACCACGCCCACAATGTCCGCGCCCCAGGTCGCAAAGCCTCCGAGGCAACCGCGCCTCTCGAGCCTGAATAGACCCGATTCTTACCAGTACCAATCCGCCGCAACGAAACGAAAGGCCGCGCCCCCGCCCCAGCCCGCGAAAGCCACGAAACGCACGTATACTTGCTGTGAGGCGCCGCAGATAGATAGCACAGATGGCACCGTCATGTGCTACAACTGCGGCACCATCCACGACGAGAGCCAAATTGTCTCCGAGGTCACTTTTGGCGAAACTTCAGGCGGAGCAGCCATAGTCGAGGGTGGCTTCATTCACGCCAACCAGCGACACGCCAATTCCATGGGTGGCACCATGCGGGGATTAGGTGGCATGGAGAGCAGGGAGCAGGCTGCCATGAACGGAAAGAGCGCGATTCAAGCTCTCGGTGCTTCTCTCAATCAGCGCGAAGCAGTCATAGAGCAGGCCTTCAGCTGGTACAAGCTCGCCATGAACTTTCGCTTCATTCAGGGTCGCCGAATGAGGAACGTCGCGGCTGTCGCCATCTACATGGCAGCCCGGAGACAGCCCGAGAATACGCTCATGCTCATCGACTTGGCCGAAAAGATCCAAACCAACGTCTGGGCCTTGGGAGATACATACAAGCAGTTTTTGGAGATGCTCAAAGAGGAGGACCCGGCACAGCTAGTGGGAAACAAGGCCGTTCAGGAAATCGAGCCCTTGATGCTGAAGTACTGTCGGAAGCTTGAGTTTGGAGACGACTCCCACAGAGTGGCCGACGACGCCTGTAAGGTTTTGAAGCGCATGAACCGCGATTGGATGGTCCAAGGCCGCCAACCTGCTGGATTGTGTGGTGCTTGCATCATTATTGCTGCCCGCATGAACAACTTCCGCCGCACCATCCGCGAAGTCGTCTACGTTGTCAAGGTCGCCGACTCCACCATTACTTCACGTCTATACGAATATAAGAGAACACAAAGCGCTGCTTTGACCGTCAACCAATTCCGCGAATTTGGCCCAAGGCTGAAGGTCAAGGCTCAGCCACCCGCGATTTGGAGGCGCGCAGAGAAGGAAGAACGAATGGAGAAGAGGAAGAAGCAACGTCTCCAAGGCAATGGCACTGCAGCGTCTGCCGAGAACGAGTCTGGAAACAGCGAGACGGAGGTCGAGACAGCCACAGCACCGACACGAACCAACAAGAGACGCAAATCAAACGACGGTTCGTCGCAAGCTGTCGCAACCCAACCAGGAGATCCGGGTACACAAGAAAATGGCACAGCCACAGAAGTGGAGGTTTTCGACGGCAATGCCGAAGCAATGATTGATTCAGTCGTCACTGCAGTCGAAGAGGTGGAGGCGGGGGAGGCTACAGATCCAGATTTCGTCATGCCCAAGAAGCGCGGCCGACCGCCAAAAAAGCGAGTGCCCGTTGTCATTCCCGACGAGGATCTTGAAATCGAGCATGATATCGAGGAAGAGCTTACAAACGCCATCAAAGACTGGGAGGGCATCTTCAAAGAGTTTGCCACCAACGAAGACCACGATCTCCTCCGACGCGCAGGCTGGACCGCAGCAGCAATGGCACGCGCCGCTCAAGACACGCGCGACATACCCGTAAACACGGATCCAGAAATCGGCGAAGACGAGTTCAACGACGACCCAGACGTTGCGACGTGTATCCTCGGCCCCGAAGAAGTCCGTCGCAAAGAAGCAATTTGGATCACTGAAAACGAAGAGTGGCTCCGCGCCCAGCAAGAAAAGCTTCTCAACGCCGAACTCGAAGCCGCAGAAGAAAAGCCTAAGAAACCCAAACAAAAGCGCAAACACCACCAGATGGGCGACGGTAGCGTTCTCCAAGGCCAACCTGCGTCTAGCGCGGCAGATGCTGCGCACAAGATGCTCAAGAAGCGCGCAAACAAGGCATTTAGTAACCACATCAACTACGACAGGCTCAAGGAACTGTTTCCCGGCGGCGGCAGCGATGGTGGTAGTGGTGCTGCTTCAGCCAGTCCAGCCAGCAAGTCTCCCGCTGCTGGCGCTGCAGCCTCACAAATCACAGACGTTGATGCCGAGGGTGAAGACGAAGATAACGACGAGGATGAAATCATGCAAGAGGAAGAAGAAGAAGAAGAAGAAGATCTCGAACACAATTATCTCGATGATGAGGATGAGGGATTTGGGAATGAGAGTTATGATTATTGATTAGACTTGAGGAATTTCGAACAAGGTAACAAAGATTAGAAGATGCGCTCTTCTTATCAGCAGTGCATAGACTTGGGCTGGGGATTGCATGTTTACATCACATGGCGTACATTATACTGTACCACTACTTGGGCTGGTCGTTGATTTCTTATTTTTTGGTTGCATTTACACACATATACCCAAAGCGCTTCCAAGCGTTAGCGTAGCATAGCATCTAGGAAATGGATTTCAGCTTTTCTTCTTCTTCTTCTTCTTCTTCTTCTTCTTCTTCTTCTTCTTCTTCTTCTTCTTCTTCTTCTACTACTACTACTACTACTACTACACTCATGGCCAAAGTCACATGTCATACTTTCACTGCAAAAGATTCTCACAAGTCAAAGAGGTCTTTTCTTGTAGGGGAGGAATTCCCAATTTGGTAAAAATTGGTCCCTGCTTCATAACTCGTGACACGCATGCTCATGCTACCCTAAATTTTTCGCGCAATGGCAAGTCCATCCCTCTGTCCAGGAAAAAAAATTACAGATTGAAACGCCGTTTTCGAACCCCCGTTCTATGGAATAATACAGTTTAGCACATCTTGTACTGGGCCTCGCCAGATGACTGCCTGTGCATGTCCTGTGAGTCGAGCTTATACGAGATGGAAATGTCCAAGTCGCGGTGGTTCTTCTCGCTAGGCTTGTTCTCCAAAACACCGCTGATGGTCTCGCCCTCCTCGACTGTGAGCACATCCTTAAGGTAGAAGACGGTTTGTTTCCAGTGAGTGTACTTTGTGTGGGGACCGGTGGAGAAACGAATGGGCTTGTGGCAGGCGGCAAATTCGATGTCGAACCAGGCAATGACGGCGTGGACAAAGTCGTTGCGGCGCGCCTTGAGCTCGTACGGTAACCGGAAAGCGAGGTCGGCGACAGTGCACGTGTAGAGGTCGAGGGTGATGACGGGGGAGGGGTCCGTGACAACAGCCTTGATGTCGACGGTATCGACGAGGGGCTCGGTCATGGCGGTGGCCTTGAGCGGCGAATAGTCGAAGCCCCAAACGTTGTCCCAGACTTGTCGAGTTAGTGTGTGAAAGTGGTGGAGTGGTTGAAGCAGACTTACATCCAATCTTCTCATCCTTGTACTCGCCGTCCTCAATACCGGCCATGAAGATGGTGGCCTTGTCGGGGAAGATAAGACCATCCTTGACCAGGTACTTGTCGCGGGCATAGAGGACAGTGTCCAGCATGGACTCGTACAACAGGAAGTATCCCATCCACTCGGATATTATGATATCGACCTTGTCGAAGGGCAGGACCACCTCCTCCATCTTGCCTTGCAGCAGGGTGATCTTGTCCGACATGCCGTTCACCTCAACGATCTCCTTGGCCTTATCGATGATGGTGGACATATCGACGCCGATGACGTGCTTGGCGCCAGCCTTTACGGCGAACCTGTTTCCCAGCTATCAGTATGTGCTTGTTGTGGCATGCGAGGCCGTGGGGAGCGCGAACATGCTCAGGATGGATGTACCGCATCCGACGTCGAGGACGACCTTGTCCTTGAAGAGATGGGGGTTCTGGTAGATGGCGTCGCGGTAGCTCTTGGTTCGGACCTCGTCTTTCTAAACGAGCAGAGTTAGCCATGTCTTGGTCGTCGTGGCTGGAGCCTCTGCCAGAGGAGGAAGAGTGGGGTATGCATACCAACATTTCCTCGTGGATGCCTTTACCGCGCATTAGTATCAGTCTTGTCAGCACAGCAGATGATTACGGACCGTGGTGGTTGTAGCTACACAAGAAAAACGGCGTTAGCAGAAGGCACACGTGTGTTTGGACCCTCCATCGTGCCTACCTGTTGAAGTAATGCGCCTCTGAGTGCGCCATGCCCGTGAGCGGGTCCTTCTTTCCTGCCTCCTGTTGGTTCGCCATGTTGAGGGTGGAAGAGATTCAGGCAAAGCTGGAAGAGATTCTGGAGTAGGAAGAAGAAAACAGAGCGAAGGAAAGAGAGATTAGCGCTGCGGACCGGCCAAGGTTGGGATACGGAAATTTTGGTTTTGGTAGTACCAAAAGCGCACAGACACCAACCACTAAGGGTCTCAAAGCGGGGCATCCAGGGCTTGGGAAGCTAGACTCGAAGAAGCTTGACACGAAGAATATTATATTTTCTAGCTCCTACTATTACGATTCATGCTTTGGTACTAATATTTCCGCCATTGTACTATGCGCAAAAAGAATACAACAAGTGCGTGGGAACAGCGCGTTGCAACGTCGGCGAGAGGCTGGTGTCAATTTGCTGGCTCAGTGAGAAGAGGGTAAACAAGAAAAGGACCGAGTGGGGTATATCATGCCGACAAGCAGAGACCACCCTTATCGTAGTGGTCGTGTGATCATGGTCATTGTAATCAAGTTGTAACTATTTTACTCGTAGCTTTGTTCTCTTAGCGAGTGAAACATTCTCGGAACTGTTTTGCGTCTGGCTTTCGAGTCAGTAACAAGTGGTGAGCCTCGCAGTAAATCTTCATACCTTCGGGTGTACTGAATTTCAGCCGGTACTTGCCTGTAGGACCCTTGGGTAGCCTGTAGCTGTCACAGAACATATACGGGTGTAGCTTCGCAAACTGTATTGTATCTGGAGCGACGCGTTTAATCCAGTCGTCCTGTCTATAGTACTGTGTGACGAAAGCGGTCCAGATGGGAGTCGTGTTCATCGGCCCTCGACGAGCCGTCGCTTCAAAACGCACACAGCCCGAATCCCGGTCATAGAAAATACGGAAAGCGTGGAGAGACCCGTTGTCCGTTGTCTCACTACAAAGGGTTAGATGTGTCAAGGTATCCTCGTGAATGGCTACTCACCCGCCGAATAACAGCTCTTCTGAACCGAACATGTCCACCAGCTCCTCTGCGACAGTAGTTTGATCTTGTCGTTTCATGGCAATGGCGGTGCAGTAGAAAAGAACCATACCTGGCATACAATTAGCTAGTTGAGGCGGTGCTATCTCTCTAGCCTACTTACGTTCATACATGGGAAAGCGCAACCTAGCCCATAGGTCCAATCTACCATCCCGGCGATTAGCACGGCACAGCTGTAGACAAGATCCATTGCGACGCAATGCTAGTGCTGTGATTGGAATTTGGTATCTCACGCGTCGTCCGTCGGGCTCCATAGCAAGAACAAGAATTCGAGCACGGTTGTCCTCGGCTCTCCAGTACATTCTCACCCAAACATTCGTCGCCTCGAAAGAGAGCTCCAACACTATTTCAAACCCATCCTCTTCAAGCATCTTGAGGACTCTGGGTTCGTCTCTTCCAAAGCACTCGCTGGGCTCTCCCAGCGTTTGAAATGGTGTGGATGTGTAGCGCCCATCGAAAATCTTCATAGCCCAGTGTGCGACAGTTTCGGAATCGGTCGATTGATTGGAAAAGGCCTGTGACGATGCCGACGAATACGTAGGTGACTGAGGAATCTCAGGCACAGGTGGTGGGACATAGGGTACGTCTCCTATACCTCCCCACGTTGGGGCAATATGAGCTCGATACGGCAGGGGTGGCGATGACGTCTGGTATCCAAGGTGTTGGGGAGCGGGATACGTAGGATGACTGCGTATCTTGGGTCTGGGGACCTTGGGGGATGATGGCTTTGGTGTCCTAGCACTACCCTTCCCGCCACCTTCCACCGGTAGCTCGCTGAAGTACGAGCCAACTGGCTGTTGTTTCCTTAGCAATTTCGACAGCAGAACTTTGTACTTGGCCAACTCGGCATCGTTATTCATCCTGCGACGGGTCAGCTCTCTCCATATCGGCAATTGGCCCTTATCGCCTACCCTTTTAATGCATCAAGCATACCCTGCAAATACATCCTGATTGTTTCGAATCTTTGGGGCAGGGGCATGCCTTGGGATTTGAAATCCTCCAACGCATCCTCCCAAATGATAGCATAAGGTGGCGTGCCTGGGAAAGCGCCTGGCGTTGTGTGTAGACTTTTCTTAGACTTGCCGAATATGCCTTGAATTTCGTCAAGCGTGTGGCCCAAGCTTGGTAGGCAGACTTCAATGTCTTTGGCGATGTAGCCCGCGTATCTGCCATAGTCGGTAGGCCTGAGCGCGTCGTGCAGCTCGTGGAGAGCGTGCGATATGGCATACAGCTCAGCCATATGACTCCTAATGTCCTTGCGATACTGTGGAATCTCGTCCTCGAAGCCGAGAAGACCGTTGGCGGTCTCCTCAGCTTTCTTGGCGTAATGCATGAGTTGCCAACCCATGGTGTAGAGCGTGCCGGGGATTGTACAAGCGAAAAGAGGTGTTTAGAAGCGATGCATAACGTACGCGCCAGGAAATAGGGCGGGGAAGAGATGAAATGGCACCCGAGCGGTAACGCTATGAGACGAGCATCTGGGGTAGACGTTTGGTGGCATGCGCGCTTGAAGAGGGTCGGCTCTTGACGTGTTTATGCAGCAGCAGGCCGGTGAGAAAGCCAATGAGTTGAGCCGACAGAATGCCTTACCAAGCCTGCATGTAACCCGCAGGTCCGCATCCTCTTTCGCGCAATTCGTCTGCTTGATCCATTTGGCCCCCAAAACAAACTTTTGATTTTCCTTTGTACCTACTTCGTAAACGCGGTTGCGCTGCAATGCAGGGCCAAGGTGCTCTTTCGGAGGGTGGGGCACGCTACTCCGGCACGCAATTGCAGAGCTGTGCTGTCAGCGAAAAAGACCCAAGCCTTAAGGTTCGGTGATGGAGTTTGGAACGACCGAAGTGTCCAGATTTCTTGAGCCGACGACATGATGCGTCTGCATCTTCGCTACGGGCGCTGTGGGTACAATGTCCTGCCTAACAAGTCCCCACTCTAGCTCAGGCTAGTCCTGCAAAGTAAGCCGTGGTTGGGAAACGAATCGCAGGTCTGGAATTTGAAGCTACTGGCTAGATGTGGTTGAAGACATGCGGCTAAACAGCTGTCAACCGACGTTGGGTGAAGGACCGAGAGGAGACTGCGCATGACTAAGCGTCAAGGCGAACGGACAGGACGCATGAGTCAAGTTGCAGTCAGAGCGACCAGAATAGCTATGTGTTGTCAAAGGGTTACAATCTGACGGATCTTGAGTGGTGTCGGTCTCGATTTATATGGTCGCGAGGAAGTAGGGCTGCGCCTCACTTTGTCCAAGCCACAGTGTGAGTGGAGATTACAATACAGTGATTTCGTTGGGTACAAATGTGGGACCATGGCTTTCGCGACAGGCGGCATTGACGGCCAGCTATGGTACCCACTTGGCAGTCTATGGCTTTACATGTGCGCGCCTGGCTATTTCCCGAGGGCCTTCAGCCGCTCGTCCACCAGCTTGGAGACCATCTTCTCTAATATGGCAAACTCTCCGTTGGCCGATGCCTCAAAGTAGCCGGCCACGCTCTTCTCTACGTACTTACCCACTTGGTCTACTTCGACGTTGACCTGCTCGCCCGGCTTCTTGGCCGCCGTCACCACCTTCTCTTGTGTATAAGCGATGAGCATGACCTCCCACCAGCCATCCGGGCCATCTTGCACCTGGGTGACGGTCAAGCTCGCGCCATCTATTGTGACATAGCCCTTTTCGACAATGTATCGTAGCACCGAGGTATCGCGAGGCTTGAAGCGGAAGGTGAGGGCGTTGCCGTCTGGGGTTACGGATTCGATAGTGGCGATGGTATCGACGTGCCCTTGGACGAAATGGCCACCCATGCGCGTGTTTGCCGAGACAGCGCGTTCAAGATTGACGTGGGAGCCTTCCTTCAGCGAGCCCAGGTTGGTGCGCCGGAGCGTCTCGGGAGCGCATCCGATCTTGAATGAGCATGTATCGAATGCCGTGACGGTGAGACATGTGCCTAGCCAAGTCAGACGGGCGAAGCGGAGAGCAGTACTGCAACCTACCGTTGACGCTGATGCTGTCGCCCAAATGGGCATCAACCAAAATGTCGTCGCATCCCGAGATAGTCAGAGACGTGCCGCCGCCTCCGGACGCTGTCTGATCAAGCTTATCGAGAGCGGCAACAGCTAGCTATCATCAGCGCAGCCGCGCAGAAAAACATGCCACATGACTGCTGCTTACTGCCAATGGTTTCGACAAGTCCCGTAAACATGGCGGGGTAAAATGTTGGAGAGGAAAGTAAGAAATGACGGCGGGGTGCTGCAGCTCGCCATGAGCCTCGGAACTACCAGTAGAGCTAGCTCAGCTCCGCCGGGAATACCCCATGGAAGCATTCCGACGCCGAACTCATGTCGTGATTCTTGTCCCTCAATTCCATCACGACATGGCGACTGCTGCATGGAGAAGCGCAAAATGTGTCTTTCAAAGGCCATTGCCCGTTGCAACATTCAGTTGGAGTCGACCGAGCCATGTTCGGCGGCTTGCGACCGAAGCGGCAAGTGCCGATGCCTCCAACTTACCTTTGACCGGCATCAAAGTGCTGGACATGACAAGAGTCCTTGCTGGGGTAAGTCACTGGTAACAAGCTCACCGACCCCAATCTAACAGAGTCAGCCATACTGCACCCAAATACTGGGAGACCTTGGGTATGACATGGACTGTCCTGTATGGACCAACAGCCGAGGTTGGCGAGCTCCATGTACGGTAGTTGACTTGGAGGCAGAGCCGACGTTATCAAGGTTGAGCATCCTACAAGGGGAGGTAAGCAAGTCGAAAATCACAACACCACCACCACCAGAAACTGATCTACATCGCCTAGATGACACGCGAGCATGGGGGCCACCCTACGCCAAGTACACCGACAGACAAGGACCAGGCGAAAGTGCATACTACTTAGGTGTACGGCTGCTTGATTTCTTGCCTCCTGCCAAACTGACTAACTATAGGTTAATCGAAACAAAAAATCGATAGCGCTCTCGTTCCAGCATCCAGCAGGCGTAGACATCCTCCACCGCCTTGTCAAGGAATGCGACGTACTCGTTGAGAACTATCTGCCTGGCTCTCTCGCAAAGTACGCTATGGACTACGACACTGTGTCAAAGATCAACCCAAACATTATTTACGCCAGCATCACAGGCTATGGTCAAACAGGGCCATACAGAAACAGGGCTGGCTACGATGTCATGGTAGAAGCGTGCGTCAAGTCATTTTCCTGTTATTCAAACGATGACATACAACTGACATCAATTCAGTGAAATGGGCCTAATGCACATAACCGGCACCCGCGACGGCCCACCCGTCAAGGTTGGCGTTGCCGTGACGGATCTAACCACCGGCCTCTACACCTCCAACTCCATCATAGCAGCCCTCTTTCGGCGTCTCAGGAGCCCCAAATCTGGTGGCCAGCATATCGACGTGGCTCTTTCGGATTGTCAGGTCGCCACCCTCGCGAATATTGCTAGCTCCTGCCTTGTCAGCGGACAGCGCGATAGTGGACGTTGGGGAACTTCGCATCCATCCATTGTGCCTTACAAGGCGTTCAAGACTGCTGATGGAGATATTCTGCTTGGTGGTGGGAATGATCGGCTCTATGGAGTGCTGTGCAACAAGTTGAGTAGACCTGAGTGGATTGTCGATGAGAGGTTCAAGACGAATGCGCTGAGAGTTCAGCACAGAGATGAGCTGGAGGAGCTGATCGAAACGGAGACGACGAGAAAGAGTACACAGGAGCTGCTGGATTTATTAGAGGGAAGCGGAATGCGTAAGTGCTCATCGTTGCTTGGTTCTGATGGCGTTTGACCTAACTCTTCTAGCCTATGCTGCTATCAATGATGTACAAGATACGTTGAACCATGAGCATGGTGAGTTTCTGATCCTTACCACAACATCGCCCTGATCAATACTGATCATATCCAGTCCTTGCCCGAGACATGGTCAAAGAGGTGGAGCACCCAGCATGTGGGCCTATTAAGTTGGTTAATACGCCGGTCAAGTGGTCCAAGTCCACTCCGGGGATTCGACTGCCACCGCCAACGCTAGGCCAGCATACTGACGAGATTCTGGGCGACACCTTGGGTATGAGCCAAGAAGACGTGGAGGCGCTGCGGGGCGAAGGAGTCGTTGCATAGCTGCCATTGAATCTGACGAAGAATCAGCATCGGTCAACTCATTGCTAGGACCTAGGATACTATAGTCATCACGCAGGAGAATCCAGTCTCACAATTTTGTACCTCAGCCCGAATTGGTTGCGTAAAGTCACCCGAAAAAGCCGTCGCACAGCGGAGAAAGCACCTGATCATCCAAGGCATTTGTGGGCTTAGAGTCGCAGAGAGTGGTGCACCAATGCTCAAAAGGTTCTGTGCCCCTACCCCACATCTCCAGGCAATGTCACATGCAAGTGCGTCATAGCGGTAGACGGAAGTCGCGTTGGTTGCCTAGGGCAACCGCGGCCGGGGCTTGTTGACCGACACGCGAGCGCGACCATCTCCACACTTTGTGGTACACCAACGTCGACTAACACTCCGCCTGCATTTCCGGAAAAGATATATCCACCACCAACATGGAATCTCCGCCGCGACCCTCGAGTTCGCTATTCGACGTCTTCTTGCGCCTACGCCCCTCCAACTCTGCAAGTGCGCGCTTCCTCACCGTCGAGGAAAGCGAGCGGAGCCACCCGACGCATATCACTATTCAACCGCCTGCGAACTCAAATGACAAGCGCAAGCGAGCCGTGGAGCGTTTCGCCTTTACCCAAGTCTTTGAAGAAGATGCACGACAAATGCATCTGTTCAAGGGGACCGGCATAGTTCCAATGATCCAGGGTGTCTTGGGCGCGCCAGGACACCATGGACGAGACGGATTGTTTGCGACATTGGGGTGCAGTGGCTCCGGCAAGGTAGATTATGTACTCTTGCATGTCGGAACGGGAGGTGCTAATAAAGAAGCAGAGCCACACGATCCTGGGAACCAAGACGCAGCGTGGACTGGTACAGATGACGCTGGATGTCATCTATCAAACGTGCGAAGAGCGACTCGTGCAATCTTTCTATGGAGCACCAGCATTCTCCTCACTGGCGACTGCCGATGTCTCGGACGCCCAAATGTATACCGCAACCGCATACCTGGATACAATGTATGGGGACAACCAGTCTGAGCGGTTTCCATCTCGAGCGCAAACCCCCATGCAGGTACTTTGGCTCTCTATCGACATGTCTTAATGTACAAAGGCTTACTGGTGGCACAGGACTGTAGTATCTTCTCGACGGGCAGTAACTGGAAATCCAGCAAGATCCCGCGACCATCAATGCTACCTCAAACTCCTTCCGTCGACGACATTCAGATCCGAGCAGATCCGACCGTAGAGTACGCTATTGTCATGTCCATGTATGAGGTATACAACGACCGCATCTTTGACCTTTTGAGTGGCAATCCAAACAGGAACAAGAACTCAAATGTGAAGCGAAGAGCTTTGCCGTTCAAGAACACTGAGCAGAGTCCCGACAAAAAGGTTGTTGCAGGCCTAACAAAAATCATCTGTGGGAGCTTTGAGGAGGCTATGATGGTGCTTGAAACCGGTCTTATGGAGCGCAAGGTCACTGGTACTGGTAGCAATGCTGTCAGCTCGCGAAGCCACGGCTTCTTTAACATGGAGATCAAGAAACGGAATGCTGAGCACAAAGGCCCTTGGTCTAGCAGCAATCTGACTATTGTCGACTTGGCAGGTTCAGAGCGTGCTCGTAATGCTAAGACTGCGGGTGAGACGCTTGCTGAAGCCGGCAAGATCAACGAATCTCTAATGTATCTTGGCCAATGTATGCAGATGCAGTCTGACAATGCCGGTGGTTCAAAGGTATGATGAACCCTGTGCTGTTCCAAACCACTACTGATCAGTTAACAGAACATCGTCCCTTTCCGCCAATGCAAACTTACCGAGCTCCTCTTCTCCAACTCGTATCCGTCTTCATCTCGTACCGCACATCAACACCGATCACCTCAAAAGTCGATCATGGTTGTTACAGCAGACCCGAAGGGAGACTACAACGCGACCTCCCAGATACTCCGCTATTCCGCGCTTGCTCGAGAGGTAACTGTACCGCGGATCCCGTCCACGACCGATACTATTCTCGCAGCCATACCGCAAAAGCGCCCAGGTACCGCCTCGTCAAGTCGCACAACGCCCTCAGGCCGGACGACCCCATCAGCGGTGAAAGAAGAACTCGAAAACGCCAACGACGAAGTAACCCGCCTAACTGCCGAACTCGAAGTCTTCACCCTCCGCTTATCCGAAGAAACGGCACGACGAAAAGCGGCAGAATCATCCTGGGCCGCAGCACAAGACCATATGGCGGACCTAGAGCAAGAAATCCGCGACGAATGTTACCTCGAGATGGAAAGCGCCGTCGACCAAGAACGCCGCCGCTGGCAAGCCGCCCTCGAAAACGAGCAAGACAACCAACAAGCTCACATTGATTCCAAAATCGACGTCGTGATCCGTGCAACAAAGGCCCAGATGAAACAGCAAGTCAAGGTCTACGAGGACCCCGATCCAGAGCTGAGAGATCGCGTCGACGAGCTGGAGCGCGAAAACGATATGCTGAGAGCGAAGCTGGAGGCTAAGGAGCGTGAGACGCAACTGCGCTCTGCGAGTCCGGTTAAGAGGATGAGGGTACTCAAAGCGAAGAAGTGGGAGGATCCGACCGCTTTTGCCATGGATGACGAATGACGCCTGATGAAGGACATGTGTTAATGCCATGTTATGAGCTATGTTTGCATGGATTGGGCGTTTTGGCCAAGACATCAGGGTATATCAGTCTGCATATTTGGGATACACGTACACACACGGGCGTAATCATGGAGCACCCTTTTCTCCTTTCTTCTTTCTTCTTTCTCTCTTCCTTTGTTAGCCGTCTTCTTCTCTCTCTATACCACTTTTTTTAATTAATAATTCTTTGATTTTGTCAATGGGAATTTGATACATGATGATCTGCTTCTACGCGTCGGGCTTATCGCTAGTGCTCATGGTGGTACATGGTATAACGAAGCATTGTATTCCGTCCTTGACGCAAAAAAAAAGAAGAGTCTACAAGGGCCTTTTCATATCAGTTGCTCAAGCTCGACGTTTGCCTTTGAAAAATCCGCATGCACCAAGTGCTCCATAGCCGCACTATCCATGTCGGCTAGCTATTCAGTGAAACTCTGCTTCTCCCCCATATATTCATGCCTTTCTTCTTCTTCTTCTTCTTCTTCTTCAGCACTTCTGTCCCTCCCCACCACTCATCCCATCCAGCGTCCCATCGGCACCCAACCCGGACCCATCACCCTTCCACCCATGACTAAAGACTTCAAAATTGTCGTCAACAAGCCAATTCAAATCTTCGCTCTCGGGCCGCAGCGTCCTCGCCAGTCCGTTGCCGGCTTTGGGGTAGTGTGCAGGCGGATCCGTGTCGTAGCCGTCGTCTTCGTCATACTGGTTTCCGGCGAGGTCTATGGTGGTGCGGGGCGGCTGGTGACTGCTCTCGCCGAGGAGTTGGGCTTCTGCTGTGTCCATTTCCGAGTGCGAGTGTGAGGAGAATTGGGGTGTGGTGTGGCCGTTTGCAGGCGAGGTTGTTGAGGGGTGGTGGTGGTGCAAGGTTGGCGCGGGAGGTTGGTGCGGGGTGAAGCGCGGGGTGAAGCGCGGGGGTGCCAAAGGAGCCTCTTGCTGTTGCGGCTCCGATTTGATGCTTGGGGGGTTGGGTATAAGGGTCCGGACGCTTGTGGGGAAAACGGGGAGTTCGGGATGTCGGATTGTGGCGGATAGGAGGAGACCGACTAGCTGGTGTTGGGGGAGCGTGGACAAGTAGGCGCGTTTCTGGTTCAAGTCAGCATTGGGGAAGGGGTAGAGGGGACATCTGGACTCTGTGGTTGGGAAAGGAACTTACCTCGTCGACTGAGAGATGGTCTGCCGGGACTAGATCCTGTACACCTTCTACAGCGGCCTGTTTCGCCCGTGTACATGGAGTACATAGGAACTCCTTCTCTAGCACGGTCACGACGTCGTTGTCGATGGGTGGGTTATGACAGTACTGGTGATAAGCGGTACTACAGGCATCACAGAATACAATCCGGTTGTTCGCTGGGTCGGTTTCTCGGTGGCATGTCCTGCACTTTGCCGCCAGGAGAGTTTTGGTCGATTTTCTCCGCTTGACGCCCTGCGCCGGCTCTGGGATGACTGGCACGAATGCGACGGGCTTGTTCACGCTGCGGCCGGACTTTGTTGTAGTGGGTAGTGGTGTATACGAGTCCGAGACGTCGGAATCGTCGTCGTTGTTCTACATCATGTCAGTCGGCAGCCTCCCGGCCTGTCATATACACACACTGACATGGCTCTCCTCGTCGCTGTTGGCGCGCTTCCGCTTGCCTCCTCTGCCTCTACGTCCGCCGCGCCCGCGCCCGCGCCATCTGCCAGTTCCGCGGCCAGCCGGCGATGCGGGAGCCGGCGATGCGCCGACTTCAGTCTTCAGACCGCTCCGAGTGCTGGCGCTCCCTCCTCTTCCTCGGCGCCCCGTGCTCATGACTGGTGGTGGTGTCGGCAGCTTGTCGCTAGTAACATAACTCTGGAGGATCTCTGCCCGCTTGGCTTCAAACGCAGCGCTCCCGGCAGCATGGCCGTTCTTTCCCTGGAGCCTCTCAAGAATGGCAGCCGTGGATGCTGAATACTGGGGGAAACTGGGGCCACCGGGGACGCCGTTGTTGTTTGCAGGGGGAGAGGCCATTTGGGACGACCATGCAGGCGGCATGGGCGTTGTCGGTTGCGATTGCGACGGTGGAGTGGACATGGTGGCACCACTTGGGCCGTTTGGCGGGCTCATCTATGGACTGGCAAGCTCGGCGACCAGCAATGTGTGCCCAGGGACGCCGTAATTGCGCTCGCCGACAAAGTAAAAGACATGTTGGAACTGGACATGCATTTAGAGCCAACCCGCGACGACGGCTGGGCCCGAGCTCTCGAAGCTAGCGAGTAAGGAGGGACATTGCATCACCGTCGTCCCTCCTTCTATCTATCTATACCCTTCTCCACGCAATATTATAGGAAAGAAACCCATGAGGCCAACACCACCACCACCACAACAACAACAACAACAACAACAACAACAACAACAACAACAACAACAACAGCAGCAGCAGCAGCAGCAGCAGAACAGATGGCATCGAATGCCTAGCCTGTGCGGCCCAATCCAACAGGCTGACTGCTCCCGCCCTATTCTGCTGTTGCTAAACAAACAGTCTCCCCACTCGCTCGTCTCACGCCCTCGAGCCGTTGGGAGCCCTATTCTGCGCCGACGCGGTTTCATCTGGCTTGTACATTTGGATCTCCGTCTCCGACACGCTCCTCCTGGCATGCTTGCGCTTTCCAATGGTATTTCCTAGCGCAGGGAAGCACAGTCCAGGATGGAATACTGTCTGCGCCAACACGGTAATTGCAATCATAACGCCCTCCAGTATGATGAACTCTAGCTCGATCCGCATAAGTTCACCGCCCCAACCGCCCAGCAGCTCGGGAATTCGGTATACGCATCGAATCAGGATGGTGATGTAGGCGATCCCGACCGCGCCACAGAATGACTTGAAGCGCCTGTTCGACCAGAGTGTGAGGGCAGATGCGGAGAGTTGTTGGCGGCGATGGTAGGTGCGGACGCTGTATACTAGGACAAGAACGGCGAAGATGACGAGCACTGCCCACCTATTAGTCGAGTATGGCGCGGATGGACAACCGACGACTTACCAACAACTTGCCAGATGATACCCGCAATCATTATGTCTGTCCCAATATCCCCGATACTTTCTCCTGGGTTCGCTGTCGCCGCCAAAGCCCCACCAGCGCTTTGCATGATAAGCGACAAGAGATCACATGCGATGAAGATGTACGTATACCAGTTTGGCTTCAACAGTGACCACTGTGACCCAAACTGGATGACGATGTGCTTGAGTGTCAGGTAGATTCCCGCTGCTAGAAAGGCCGGGGCGAAGATGACTACGTTGTCATTGTCAGTATCTGTCGTGGCCCGCTACAACAGTAACCACTTACGCAGTACGATCTGAATGTTGAACCCAACCATACTGTAGGGATTGTCGTGCATGATGATTCTTCCAATGTACCCAATACACTCAGCAAGACATCCACAACCAACAGCGATCATGTATGTCCATGTCTTATGGCGGATACCAAAATAGAGCTGAAAGATGAGCGCAAGACCGAAGAAGCCAGCAAAGAAGGCGTTGGCTGCGAGGTTCGGATAATAGCCATAGATGGTCCCCTCGACAGGACAACCATCTCCAACCTCTGTGCATCCTGGCAGACTCGGCAGGTTCGGAACTGGTTCATTCATGGCGGCGGACTAAGCGTGTAAAGTTTAGAATCCAGGATTTGTGGTGGAGGACGCCAACAAAAGACAAGTCAACGACAACAACGCTGGTTAAAGCTATTTCTGAAGTCCGAATGAATCTTCACTAGTGAGAAAAAGATAAGAGCCCTAGGAGTTGTACTGTGAAGTCCAGCCATATATGTACCACGATCAAGACAGCCTCATACCACGTTTTGGCGCCCAGTCCAAGTGGCTTGCACCGCCCGTTACTGACACACAGTCCATGTCAAACCAACATCCCTCATTACACTGTTGAACCAGCAACATCTCAGCCAAAGACCCACCTTGCAGATTCTGGCCTAAACCTCTTTCAGGCCATTGCGCGACTCTTCAGGCGTGCCTCGATGCAAGCCCTTGGCACTCGACGCCAAGATTGATTTCGCGTAATGCTCTGCTTTGGGTTTAGATGCTCGTAACCAGCGCAATCGCCAACAGCTGTATACGCGTACCAGATGCAAGTGAGCGCCATCATCTTCATTTTCATCATCGTCATATTTCATCGGGAATCCTGAGCGAGTAGCAAAGATACGGGTATACAGAATGATCCATGTCGGCATGAGAGATCTCGGTCGCAAAAACAGATAAAAAATACGCACTACAACGCACTATAACCTTGTACCACAATCGTAGAGCATTACATTACATGCGCTCACCCTCGCCAGCTTTGCTCACTCTTTCATCTTCACCGGTTCCCTCTCCTCCCCTCTCAGCACAGGGCCACGAGGCTGCGCAAGGTTTACTGCTTTTGGGGCATCTTCCGAAAGGCGGGGTGTCGGGAGGTGGAGGCGAAGCAAAACCAAAACTCGTCAACAAACCTTGTCCCATAGAACTTCTCTCGTTTAAGCTTACCTACCTATCCGTCTTTATTTTTTTTGGTGCGGCCCACCCCAGGCAGCAATGCGTCTCTTGAACGTACGCGTTTCAGGCTGTCAGCTTACGTTGTTTGGGATGACGGATGGGTAGCCTTGTATGCAAAACACCGTCTTTCGCTGTGTTTCTCTGTTTCTCCCCTCCCCCCAAGTGACGCGATCATCACTATCAAGATTTCGTGCATGCAATGTGAACGACGACGTTGAGAAGATGAAGATTAAATTTCTGTGTTAAAAGCTACATGTAGACACACAGTCCTCTTCTCATCGATGCCATCTACGGCATCCTAGTTTATACCTACCGTTGGTACACGTCATAGTTGTGCGCATTGATTAGTGCCATACCCTCTTTCCTGTATGTATCAGGCTCTGCGTAGCTCAATATGTTGGCGTCGAAGACAATGTCCAACGGATTGGCCATGTCGTACTTGGGCCACATGGCCCCCGTGCCGTTGTATCCAGTCGACTCTCTCCATGAGTTCGGGTCGAGGTCGTGGATGAAGCTGACCCAGTTACTGTTCATGAAGTGAGATAGGTCCTGGTAGTTTTGGTTCTTGTTCTTGAATGGCGGGATCTGGCAGAGTTGGTCTGGAGCTTCAACATCTCAAGTTGGCAAATACTTACAGCAGCAGGTTTGTAACCGACGCCCTGAAGGTTGAGGAAAACGAAAGCTACCTCCTGGAAATGCGGCACGCCGTACGCCGCGGGAATACCGGCGGGAACGGCATTGAAGCGGTAGCAGTATGCTGGGAGGTTTGCAGCAGCCCAAGTCTCGCAAGTCTTCCTGCGGTTCGCAACAAAGACTTGGTCTCCAAAGTAGGAGGCTGAGCGACGGAACTGCGCTCTAAATTCTGCACTTGGCCTTGTGTTACCAAGGCTGGCGATAACGTTCACCGAAAGATCATCGGGGTATGCAATCAACCACTACTCCGTGAGATTAACAGGCATGCCATCAGCCATGATATAAGTACAGAGATCTTCCATATGATTCACAGGCGAAGGGCTGAATACAGCTCTCTCGTCTGAGTTGGCCCAAGAGATAATCGGAACGTGGACGGATTCGCCGGCATCGAGTTGAAGAGAGGTACGCTTCTGGATGAAGTCGCCGTCAAGGCAGGGCATGAACTCTGTCACGTTCAGGACCGGACTTGTGATTTTGATGGCAGCATTAAGATGCTCAGCGGGCAACCGGCGCAGGCCCTCGAGTGGGCTGGTCGTGTTTGCGCAGGTTGTGCGATGTGTGAGTTCGTTGTACATGTCTGCAGAGCCCACGGCCAGGTCGGGAAGTGGTCTGAAATTGATGGGGTTACCACTTTGCATGATGGCACCACGGAATAGATGGTCGTCACATCCGCCGTAGGCTGTCAAGTGGAAGCCGACAGACGCTCCTCCAGCACTCTCGCCGTAGATTGTCACTTGCTCAGGGTCACCTACCATTGATCAGCACACCGTACCCACAAGACATAAGGTCCCAACGTACCTCCGAATGCTTCAATGTTCTCCTGAACCCATTGCAGAGCCAAACGCTGGTCTCTAAGACCAAGGTTGAGGTTACCAGTATCCCTGACCTCTTCTCTTCCACTCAAGGAAACCCCATGCGCTCAGGCGGTAGTTGATGGAAACACCGATGATCGGTTTGCTAATGTTCACAGAGTTATCCACGGTAAAGGAAAGATTGTAGCGCTGGTCAATGCCTCCGCCTTGGTAGAAACTGACACCGTGAATCCAGAATGCTACGGGGAGTTTCTCATGCTCGCTGCATTCCGCTGGGCGGATGACGTTGACGTAAAGACAATCCTCCAAGACCTGCAAAGCAACGTAGAGTCAGTATAACTCACTAGTGCAACCTATTGAACGTTTTCGCATACCGGATAGTTCCATTGGTCTGGGCCGTAACCATAGCACTACAAGCCGGAGTTAGCAGATATACAAAATTGGTTGAAGAGGTCCCATACCTCCGAGGAGTACTGAGTAGCTGGCCGAGCATCTTCTCATGTATCATTGATACCGACGGGGTTCTTGAAGTGCAAGTCTCCAACAGGCGGTTGCGCATACGGAATACCCAGGAAGAAGTCCTGTTTATACTTGGCAGAATGCGGATTAACGTAAGTACCATTTTTGGTCTGAACGGTCGGTACAGTAGCTTCGGAAGCCGCCAGGCCGACGAACAGCGCGGTCGCTACGGCTGCATTGCGCAACATGATGGATAAATACGATGGCGGATGCGAAAAGAACCCAAGCAACGGCTGAGGTTCGCCATGCTCTATACTGCCAAAGCGTATGCCTAACTAAACCGCCTGGCTTCGCATCGGGGCACTTAATTCCTGAGTCGCTGCTTGCGACTAGATATCTGCTGTCTTCTTAATCCGGGGTATGACGGTGTACGCATCGCATGTGCACAAGCCCGGGATGTGGTTGACGTCTTGCGTGGATGGTGACATCGTGGTGATACTTGTCGAAATCGTTCGGAAAGTGGAGGGCCCTTGCATAGTTCGGGGAGTCGATTGGTCCAGATGAGCTCTGGTGTTCATCCGCAGAAGGAGAATACTGCTTGTTTAGTGTGGCAAGCTATGGGGTTGTGAGGTATGGGCATGGTAATTCTCGACGGCACATTTCTCGATCGTGGGGCTAATATACACCGAGCTTTTGTGTGGATGGCGTATAAAAAGCATTAAGGTGCTGTTTCCATGAGCCCTTCGTTCAGTATGGAGGATGGTAGTCAAGCGTGCTACAGTGATAACGCTGAAGAACGCCGGTATACGTTTGCGACAACACAAAATCGTCCAACAGTGACTGTGCGACTGAAGCTTCTATGACAAGCTCCAACGATGGCGCCGAAGTAGCTACGATATCAACCACCAGCAAGACGAATACGGCCCTATACTTCCTCGAATTGACTTAAGTTTTTCTTTTCACTGCTAGTACAGTCTTTTAACCTTTGGCGCCGTTGCATTCGTCGGCCCTGCCTCACTTTACGGATCCGACTGAGAAGTAGCCTTGCATCCTAATGAACGGCAGTAGAAATTTCTGAGATAGTCCGACGCTTGGCAAAGAGGTAGCGCAAGTAGCACTGTGATAACTCAAGGACCGATCACAGTGTGTTTGCTGAGTTTCGATGAACGAAAGCCTACATCTAACTATTAGACGCAAATTGGAGCATTACAACTGGCCTGATAAAACGATGCATCGAAGACGGAAGAGGTGTTAGAAAGCATTCTTTGTTTCCTACTCGAGTAATTCAAGAACAACGTCTATGCAGAGAGGCGTCCAAGCTAGCCTGAGAGGTCAACGACATTGCACCAGCGAGTCGTTTCGCACGTTCCGAACTCGCATTCAGGAACTCAAACATATTCAGCTTCGTCCCATTTGCCAGTGCGTATCCTGTCACATTCGGGTCCTCGTTCTGTTCCGCCATTCGCATCCACCATACGTATGTGCGCAGGGAAACACTCAGCATACGCTAGGCCCCATACTATCATCTGTCTTCTCACTCTTGCTGAGAACTTTGGAGGCTGCTGTATGGGCCACATGACCGGGGGTTCGGGTTCGCAGAAGATACGATGATGGACTGCAGCGTGACGAACAATACGCTTGGCTCAGAACAACTTAAACATGGAAAGTAGGTTTACTCAGATCCAGCTTATAGAGCAACAAGGAACGGCGACGCAAGTTAACAAAAGAGTAAATAATCGAATGAGATGCGGAGTAGGGAAATATATACGCATGACAATGAAAAGCCAGATGTTCAGCATCGCAGCGAAACTCCTTTCCTACCCACCTAAGCCCATATCTCATACATTGCAATCGTACAACTTTCCAAAAACGCCGCGAAATGCTTCATGTGTGTATCCCAGTCATGCTCTCCCCTTCCCTCTGGTATAGGCGGAGGCTTAATTGTATTGCCTGCTCTTAGAAGCCCATTCCTCCTCCTTGGCTTTCTTTGCAGCCTCAAGCTTCTTCAATTCCCTTGCAACACCTCCGGAGGCCCTCCACCAGACGTCGGTGCCACTTCGGATCAATCTCTCAGCGGCGCTTGTTGGACCATCAACGGCAGGCCTGACATCGAGGAAGAAGACGGGCTCGCCCGTAGGCTCCGGCTCGCCCTCATAGTAGTCAATCACGTAGCGTATCTCCTTGCATCCTTGCTCATTGCAGCGCTCGACAAACCAGTCGTGACGGTCGAAGGGCGGGGCAGTACCAAATTTCTCCGGCATGACGTAGCCGAGCCATTGCAGGATTTGTGATTTCGGCGTCGGCTCGGTGGGGCGGCCGGTGAAGCGCAGGAGCTTTGGTGGTTGGACATCGCGATGATCCCAGGTCGTCGTGTCGAAAGGATCGTCAGCTGTGCCCAGCATGAAATTAGCGACATCTTCGCCTTTTTTGCAGATCTCGTAGCCCTCGGCCAGCCCACGAGAGAATCGACGTTCCCAGCCCATGATCTCTGCCCATGCACCCTCGTTCAGGAAGTTGTGTACGCCGACCATGCTTTCTACAGCAGTGATATCCGTATCCGTATATCCCTTGCGCAGCATAGCGTTGTACATCTGCTGGGGGGAGGGGTACTCCCAGAGCGAGCCGTCGCCTTTGGGGATCGTAGATGTCTCGCGCTCAAGAGGGAGATTTTGTGACTGCTTGTCTGAGCGTTCGTTGGAGAGCTCAGAAAACATGTTGTTTAGAGGATTTAGTCGGGCAAGTAGGCCAGTCTTTGTTGGCGGTTCTGATGCGCTGGTGGATGCATTTTCAGGGGGAACATAAGGACAGGCGCTTTGAGGCTTCTTCTCTGCGACGACGGGCGGTACAGGTTTCTTGTGCATGGGGCATTCTGGCTAGGATGGCTGTTAGAAATATATGCGAAGGAAGGGTAATAATGGTGCGTACAGGAGGCTCCATCCTGCCTTGTGGCATTGGATGTGGCGCAACACGCGCAGCAGGCGCAGCGGGTGCGGTATCTGCCCAGAACCAACCCATTTGAAATGTTTGTAAAAGGAAAAAAGAGGATTCGGGGAGGACGCAGACAAAAGTATATAGGGCTGAAGAGGATGCGACGGGTGGCGGAGATTATCGGGGAGAAACAATTTCGTGCAGGGTCCTCATCGTCATCATTCGAAGCGTGACAGGCGTGCTCCGATTGGCTGTACGCCTCGATGCATGTGAATAGACATTGCTACTTGATTTGGACAGATATTCGTCTAGATACTTGGTGCATACTATCACAGGCCCGAGCAGTTGTTTTCCATGTGTCCCAATCAAAACATTTTGAGTATTCTAGACCGATGTTCCTCTATGACCCCGCTGCCTTCGCCAGCTGGCCAGTGCCACGGGAGCTGAAGATGGCCATGATGCCAAAGCTGCCATAGAAGAGAACCATAGGGTATGCTACCAGCCCTCGCATCGACGTCATGCGACCTGTGATATATCAGCATACGTGAGAGATAGCTTTCGGAAAGCAAACTTACCAACAACGGTGAACATGGAGCTCGAGCTGTAAGAGCACCATGTGATTGCGAGACTGGTGATAAGATACCCGAACAGCCCATCAAGTGGTACGATGATCCCGAACATGGATACTAATACAAGAGGAAGAAGGCAGTAACCCAATACTGAGGCAGATCGTGGGAATGTTAATGAGGAACCCAAGTGTGAGCCATGCGGGTGGCCGTGATCTCCTGGTGTCGCCTCGACCGCGTTGATAGGCGGGGACATCAGAGAGAGGATCTGGTGGAGCAGTATAGTTCCCACAAATGCCAATCCTGCGTCATGTCAGTCGGCGCTCATTTAACGAGCGAGCATACGAACCGTATATGTAGCCGAAATGGAGCTTCCCGGAGAGCTGGAAGCCAGTCAGTACATTTCCCGTATGTAAAGATTCATTGCCCATACCAGTAATGATGTACCGAATACAAGGAAAAAAAGTATGGGCCCTGCCACATCGCTGTCATCCATAATATGCTGGTCAATGCGGCCGAAAGGGTTCAGAACGGCCAATGTCTACTCCTTGTTAGATTGTAATTACAAACTAGCTCCAACACAACCCACCTTCATTTGTATGTGTCTGAAGTTTACTCCCAACTCTTCCACTACATATGGTCAGCTCGTGAAAAGGGTCGGGTTGGGCGTGGCGTACGTAAGGGCGGCTCCCCGTCATATCTGTAGAGAATTAACATAGTCTTGTGTAAGAATTGCGTATACATACCCCTCTGTTCCAAATGCCGCCAGCCATCCTGTGCGTAGCCCCGAGACGCCCATACCCATCTGCCCACTCACTCCTGGCGCCGCGAATCCAGCGCCGTACTGTGCGGGGTATGCTTGACTCGCCGGTGCGCCATAATTCGCTTGGAATGGTGTAGAGTGTCCAGATACTGGTTGATTGGAGAAGGAAGACGAGTAGAATTGGAGGTTTTGCGCGTTTCCTGCGCCGTATTGGGGGGTTTGCCCATAACCATATTGCGTCATTTTGGGTCTTGTAGGGAAGATGGCGGTTCTTGATACGAGGAGACGAGTTGTGGGTTGGGCAATTGACCAAAGGACAATGTGGAGGCCTGGCGGAGCTCTAGCGGAGGTGGTCTTGGTTCGACGTGTTACGATGGGGGAGCGCGATGTCACTAGGGGTTATTGTGAGGAAAGAACAGATTGCATCGAAAATGAAACTCCCAATAGGACAGAAAGTCGCTTGCTGGGATACTAGGAAAACAATTCTCTTGCTTGTCGTGTTGCGACTCAAGGTGCCAGGCACATGTCATCGTGTGCATCGGCACTTTCTGATCGTTCGCCGACGACTTGGCTTAGTCACGCTACACTCAGGTGCACACCAGCACTCGCATCACTGAGTATGCATGTAAGTTTCAGGTATTTTTTTCATGAAGAGAGGGGTATCTGGTATTGCTACGAAGAGGAGAGTCATGATTCATACGCCGAGTATCCGCCAACGGACCTGGACAGCACTGGGCTGAAACAGTGCAACATGCACACGCTGTACTCTAGCGCCAAAAACAAGGTTCAATACATCTCTAGGGTCCTACGCGAGGTATAGTTGCACCAGTCACACTAGCAATCATTAGTACACGGAAGGCTACTTCCAGAACTTGTACACACCATGCTATCGGAAGAAGCTTCATTGTCTTCGCGACAATACTCGTTCTGACACTTCTTACAGGTCCGAATGAAAAGCTCTTTACAGCTTATGCACTGCCGCCTGTCAGTTTGACCCCCAGTAGAAACGCCGATCTTCATACCGTGTGGCCACAGCCGAAACAGTCACGTCTTACACCAATGATCTGTAGTTGTTCACGTCAGCCTGTTTCTTGCCTAAGAGCCGAGCACATACCTTGGCGCGCAAGTGCCAATTTCCTGGGTGCAATTATCCAATAACCAGGCTCCACGGCCAGTCTAAGCAAGACTAGTTTCCGGAATCCAGCTACTTTGTAATGGCCTCAAGGGAACAACGCTTCTCGCGCGCCAAGGTAGGTTCCATCATCCCCACATCCCGTTGCTGCCAGCCCCAACCATCATCTCTGAAGGCAGGCAGTGCTCCACGCAGAGATCCATAAGTACCTTGGTCTTTTGCTTTGGGAGCATGCGACTGGTCCCGTCGGACTGAAGGCTTTCTGCAATCTCGGTCTGCTGTAATTCCGTACGTTGGGCGGTGGTTGGCACCACGTAACAATCCTCGTCCCACCACTTGTGACACCTTTCGCACCAGCGGCCTCTAAGACAATCTTCACATCGCACAATAAGAGGAGGGGGGGCCGATCCGTCGAGGGTATGCGGCATTTGGGCGGCACGGAGAGAGCCCCCATGAAGCGGAACGGGGCTGAGTAATGGATGAAGGGATGGGCTGGACTCGCCAAATACGGCCGGTCCTTCTGGAGAGGAGTGACATGTTTCGCAACCAGATGGTCCCAAAGCGACAGTGGCAATCGTAGGCCGAAGGAAGGATGCGGGGTGGTGGGCTCCAGTGACAGTAGTTTCCCTAGTGTATGCTTTGCTGGGGTCGTGTCGCGGACCTCTACACAGAACAGCATCGAAAGCAATGATGCCTTCGCATGCTTGTAGTATTTCTGCCCATTCTGGAGAAGGACGCTTGGGTATTATCTTCCCAGACGATTGGTACCACTTGTCTTGGGTCCGTGATAGTGCAGTATCCAATGCATGTTGTGACTTCTCGTTCCACTGCGCTCCAATCTGCGCTCCCGGCGATGACATGACACCTTTAGAGGCAGGTGAAGGAGATCTCGTCGAAGGATGCGAGGCGGGACGCGGTATAGGGTCGCGGGGGCCGAAGATGTAAATGCCCTTGACTCGAGGGGTGCCGACGGGTCTTGACGGGCGCACCGCATATCGGAGGTATTGCTGAAGTTTCCGCTCGTTCAAGTGCTTCGCATCACGAACAGAAAGTATGCGGACATTGAACCTCTCGTCAGTGAGGAGTTCCTTGACTAGCTCCGCTGTCACGCTAAGACCGTCTAGAATCAATGTATGGACGTTTCGAAGGACATGAATCTTTTCGAGTCTGTTGAAGATGTGTCGTAGAGGGCCACTGTAGAAGTCGTCTTCAGTGAGGGCTTCGTCCATTCGTTCAGCGCGGAAACTGACACCACCGACATCAAGTGGCCCATCGAAAGGTACGATGGCGGACTTCACTGAGGAGAGATCAAGGTAACGGAAGGATTCCGGCGATTGGAGGATAGCATGGTGGAGAGATTTGGAGGTTCGTGATAGATTACGGAGAGCAGAGATTGGCAGGTAGGGGGCAGTTTGTCGTAGGATCAAGGTGTTGGAAAGTAAGTCCGCCAGGGAGGTAGGAAGGTCGTCATGGAAGGTAGTAGGGCCCATGGCGACGTTCGGAGAATCCAAGCAGAGAAATTTGCCAGAAGGCTAGACAGGTACTCACTGATTCTTTATTACGATGAGGGACGGCTGCCCAGATGGGCACGTGCCAGTGATCTGACGCTGCAGGTGTGTGTTGGATGAGCAAAAGCAAAGACTAATCGGTGTTGAGACGCTGCAGAGGATGGGGTTACGTTGGCGTGGGATACGCCCCTGCGGCGATCGCAACGGCAAGACCCTGCCAAGACAATTGCAGATGTCGACGCAAAGAAGGTTCCTGCGAGGTCAGGCTGCGATGAAGCATGAATTGGAACACATATCGCAGCCAAGGCCGCGCTCAAAGTCTTGGTCCTTAGTTGTGAAGACATTGTCAAACGGCTGCGGCGAGGTCTCAGGCAGGGGACGTGATGCAGCCAACACGGGTATCTGCCCCGCGCTGGCCGGTTACGACAATGAATTGCCATATCAAAACTGCGAGGGGAGCGTTGGGATGCATTGCGTGACACTTGGGCTTATGCACGCCGAGCGGCCAGAGACCGAAGATAGATGAGCACTGCACCTGGTTGAACAGGCCCTTTTTCACCGTCCACCGTCCACCGGTAGCGGCGAAGGCGGGCCCATCCCATGGTCGCGTCGCGCACGCGAGATGTCGTATCGATAAGCACAACGGCCCAGGGAGTGCGCTACCGGTATGACGCCACGCATTCACCGAAGCTTCGAGCAGAGCCGCATATGTCAGCCATCCCTCACTCAGAACGTGTACTAGATCCATGTAATCCCACCCTCAGTCGCTACTCTCATCCCCTCGTCGTAAACCTCGATGGACCAATCAGTCATGGACCCGGAAACAGAACCTGCTGCCCAGCTCCAATGGGCCGCTCAGTACAGTCTCGCGAATGCGACGCGAACTGCGCTGCCGGGCGACAAGGTCCTCCTCCCTCCTTCAGCGCTGGAGCAGCTGCTCGCCGCAGCACCCGTTGTCCATGTCGACGCAAACCGGCCGCATATAACCGCATTCGATCCTTTCAATCCCTACACGTTCAGCGCCGAACGCCACGCAAGATGGCAAGCGCAGGACCGATTCCAGCAGCTACCACACCCCCTCACCTTCCGCCTGGTCAACCCGGAGAATGGCAGAGTGGTACACGCAGGAATCCGCGAGTTTTCTGCAGAGGAGGGGGACATTGTCCTGAGCAGCTTTCTGAAGGAGGCATTGGGCATCGAGGAACGATCCATAGAGCCCTCGAGAAACGGAAGTCCGAATAGTCTCCAAAATGGAGACCATGTCATGGGAAATGGAGTGGATCAGTTGCTTGAGAGTAGGGATACCGCTACAAAGATTACGGTACATGCAAAACAATTACCCAAGGGCACCTTTGTAAAACTACGGCCCCTGGAAGCTGGCTACGACCCGGAAGACTGGAAGTCGCTACTCGAAGAGCATCTACGGTCCAACTTTACCACCTTGACAAATGGCGAGGTTCTAGTTGTGCATGGCGGTAGAGGGGCTGGCGGCAAGCGCGAAGAGTTCCGTTTCTTAGTTGACGGTTTTAAGCCTGAAGGCGATGGGATATGCGTTGTGGATACCGATCTAGAGGTTGATATTGAAGCTTTGAACGAAGAGCAGGCCCGCGAAACCCTGAAAAAGATAGCAGCGAAGATGCATCGCGCGCCCGGGACCTCTCAAGGTAGCTCAACCGGCGGAAAAATCGATATATTCAATGCCCAACCCGGCCAAGTCCTGGAAGGCGAGTACGTTGACTTTGAGCTACCCTCGTGGGACCGATCTCAAGGATTAGAAATACTTCTGGATGAGGTAGACTCTGAAGACGAGATTGATTTGTTCGTCAGCCCCTACTCTTCACGTCAAAGGGTTCGCCCACGGGAGGACGAGCACGTCTTTGCGGATCTATCTAGTCGGTATCCGAAATGCATACGCTTACAGCCTACCAATGTCGAACTCGATGACGCTGAAGCGGTGTGGATCTCAGTTCATGCATATCCGTCAGAATCGCCATCCAGCACTCCCAAACCCTTCCGTCTAAGGGGTTCCATCTTTGATCCCAAGACGAAAGCAGAGGAAGAAGCCAAGGAATTGTTGGAAGGCCTTCCTACCGTTAGCGAGGACGAGGTGCTATGTAAGAATTGTAACCAGGTCGTACCCAAAGGCTCCCTTTTTCTACACGAAAACTTTTGTCTTAGAAACAACATACTCTGTCCTCAAGGTTGTAGTCAAGTTTTTCAGAAGCGTTCCCCGGCATTCCAGAACCATTGGCACTGTCCACACGACACTTTCCATGGCAACACCCCTCTAAGTCGCCAAAAGCACGATGCTCTCTACCACACCCCACAAACCTGCTCGTCATGCGGGACAGAAACTCCTTCAATACCAACACTCGCGCACCATAAGACCACGATTTGCCCTGGCAAACTAATCCTTTGTCGCTTCTGCCACCTTCAAGTACCACAAGAGGGAGATCCAAACGATCAATCCCCTGAACTCCTTCTCTCCGGCCTCACACCACATGAACTAGCAGACGGCGGCCGTACCACAGAATGCCATCTTTGCAACAAGATCGTACGCTTCAGGGATATGGATACGCACCTCCGCCATCACGACTTGGAGCGCTTATCCCGCCCTCCACCACGGATGTGTCGGAACGTAAACTGTGGACGAACCCAAGACGGTGTAAACAAAGCAGGCGACACAAGAGCCGGGACGCGTAAAGGCCAAGGCCCAGGTAACGAGATTGGTCTATGTAGCGTCTGTTTCGGGCCACTCTACGTCTCACTCCACGACCCCGAAGGCAAAGCCCTTCGCCGCCGAATCGAGCGCCGCTACCTAAGCCAGCTCCTCACCGGCTGCGGAAAAGTGTGGTGCAAAAACGAATTTTGTCGTACTGGCCGCAAGAACCTTGGCCAAGGCGATCAATCCGTTCCCACCAAAGACGCCATTCCCCTCGTCAAACCATATCTACAGGGCATGGACGGCAAGGGCTACGAGACGCCCTTGCATTTCTGTGTCGATGAGCGGACGCAAAAGTGTAGGACTTTGGCGGAGATGGTTTCGGCTGAAAAGGGTATGGAGGGTAAGGGCGGATATGGCCTCGAATGGTGTATTGCTGCGCTTGAGGCTGAAGGAGGGGATCTGGATAGAGCGAGGAGTTGGCTCAAAGGGTGGGCCCCGCAGAGGGTAGAGGCTGCATGATGAAGTCGACTCACTTGGAAAGTGTCAGGGTAGTATGGCATGGTAGCTTTGTACATGTATGACAGACATGCAGCACATATACCTGAGAGAGAGAGAGAGAGAGAGATACCCAGCAAGGAGTAACAATGAAGATGAACCATGATTCGCCAACACAGAACCCCTCATTCTTTCTCCTTATCATTCCCTCTCCTAGTTCCACAATCTACAACTTACTCGCCCCTCTCTTCCTCTGCCCCTCTCTCTCCACTTCCCCCCCCATATCCCCTCTCCCACTCGTCTCAGCTTTCAAACTCGCTGGATCTCCCAACTGTGTCTGGTTCACCTTTTTCCCATTGTCATTCGCAAGCGTACCCCGCACTGTCTTACTATGCGGCAACTCTTTGCCCTCCTCTTCTTTAACCGCGCTAGGTGACGTGGATGAAGTTGGTGACGCATCTGTATCGCCGTTTCCCTTTGCTTTCTTGTCGGATCCGCCGGTTGCGGTGCCGGCTTTGTGGTAGGGATCTGAGACTGTGGGTGCAGACGAGGCCGTGGAAGAAGAGGCTGAAGGCGTGTCATTGCCTTGTCTTGGTGGTGGAGCAGAGTCATTCGAGGGCAGATGCGGATCGTCATTTTCAGGCTTTAGACTCGTGCCGTCGCCTAGACGCGGTGTGGGTGCGCTTGAGCTTTTGGCTTCTTGCGTTTTGGGGTGGGAGAGGGTACCGCGGACGGATTTGGAGTGCGTGGTATCGACCATGATTGAGGGATGTCTTCTTCCTCCCCTTTTTCTGTTTCCTGTGTGCGTGTATGGCGGGATGCGGGATGGACAAGGGTGCGGGTATTTCACGTCTTTGAAAGAATAGAGAGAGGTAATCTGAACATAGAAGGTAAGACTGGGTATTTGTGTAGATTACGAAGACATGGAGAAAGAAGAAATCTGGGCAAGACGACGACGGCTTATCATCACTTTTCACCTCTTCTGCTTTTACCTCCTCTACTTTTACCTCGGCAGCTACATCATTGCGCCGCCCCATGTCGGGGCAAGTTGTTAGTTGTTCTACGGTTTCGCGTGGTCTTCTTGACGTTGACTGCTGTTTAGCGCGTGGGCATGACGTCTTGCATTCTTCGGGGGGATGGAAGCTATCACATGGGAATTTTGTGGGGTTTGGATGAATTCAAGCCTTCGCTGTCTCTCTATCTGGTAAGCAGTCCCGCTTCCTATTTCTTGCGGCATGGTTGGCAGTCCAAGTGGTGATGTTTTGGAAGACTTATGGGAGGAATTGGCATGGTGAGGAGCTCAGAAGCTACCGGTACGTTGTGAGAGCTCGGACTAAGTCCCCCACAAAAGCGTCGCCCACTGACCCCAGTAATCACCTCGGCATCTCTGGTTTACCCCAGACTGTCCCCGGTTCTGCCGCCATGTTCTCGCCAGAAGACGAAAAATCCAACTCGCTGTATTGTCCCCTTCGTCCTGTCATAACCATTCCAATCGCGAAAAAAAAAACACAAGATGGACGTCCTAACCCCCAACCTCACCTCCATACCCTGGATCGCCGCCCTACTGGCCGACCCAAACTGGATGCTTATGCCCGTTACCTCGCGCTCCCCCAAGCCCTCGGGAGAAGATTCCTTCATCGCAGAAACGCTCATGACAGATCGCACGATACGCGCACTGATAACTTTTCGGCCTCGCCAAGAAGAGGAAGATGTCGACGGCGCTATGGCATACAAAGAGATCAAGACGATTGTAGATGTGGGTACAGGACTCAATGGGTATCCGCAGATAGTGCACGGCGGGGTTGCAGCCACACTGCTGGATGAAATGTGCGGGATCCTCATCATCGCGAATGGGGAGAGCAAAGTACGGCGGTTGCGCGAGTTGGGAAGGGAAAGCGCTGCGCCAAACTACTTTACTGCTTGTTCGTTACCGCCGCTGCCACATTCACGTCAATTTGAAACAACGACGCGCAGAGCGGGGCTGATGTGGATGCAGATTTAAACACGACGTACAAAAGACCGGTGCCGACGCCTGGACCGCTTCTCTGCACAGCTAAGATCCAGCCCAGCGACGCTGATGACCGCAAGGTTTTCGTTCGTGCGACTATCGAGGACGGGAATGGTACGGTATATACGATTGGCGAGGCTTTGTTTGTGAAGTCTACGGCCAAGTTATGAACATCTTGGAATACATCACGCATCTCAGGGATGGTGCTGTCTTTCAACTCGTTGTCGTGTACCTGACTACTGGGAGACTCCACGCCACCTTGTTTGTTCTAGAGACGCCGAAACATGGTTGTGGTGTAGCCACACGGAGAAGTGTTCGCCAAGCAACCAGACATGTCGCTGCTAGAGAAGGTCTCATCTAGAAGAAGGTGTGGCCGGGCGAGGCCAGCAAGAACAGCTGAAGATACATACAGGGCAACACCGGAAGACTTTTTTTCCCCACTGGCACAGGAACCGGCATCTCCGTTCTCTTGTCCAAGGCGTTAAACGAGTAAAGGATCTCTATGTCCAACATGTACCTTTACTGAAATATAGATAAAACTAGCTCAGTTCATAGTAAACAAACTCCAACTGTTTCAACAATATCCAGAGTACTGATCTTTCCACAATGGATCACCCTGACCAGCCAATCGTCAAAAAAGTCAGACTTCAAGCCGCACGATTCAGCGTACATATATCTCTGTAAAGCGAAATTAGCCAGCCGGCTGAGAAGAGATAGGCGCGATTAGGTGGTGCAGCATATACGAAACATGATCAACTTTGAATGCTTCGACTTTCCAAAAAGTAGTACTATATCAGAATGCCTATTATTACATAATGGTATCCCTAAACCACATATTAACGCCTCGCTATCGTCATCATGAACTACTCGAAATCGTCCGTCGGGCATATCCACTTGCATTAAGCAGGCCAAAGCCTCTCTCTCTTTCCCCCTAGGTATCACTGCAGCCCAATCGTGTTTACTTAAAGAACCAAGTCTTGCGACACAATCCCTTCCATGGTCGCACTCGCGACCAACAGTCTAAACCATCTGCTCTCCAGCACCAACAGGCTTCCTATGCACGCGACTTCCCGCGCTATTATAGTGACCATGATCATGGCCCAGTCCGTGTGTACCGGCGAGACCTTCAGGTTGCGGCATTGTAGAGCCCCTAGGACCATCGGCAGCGTCGAAGGGAGCACCACCCCAGCTGTTTCCCTCCATTGTACCCCAGCCCGCCTTGCGCGTGAAGACGTTGCCGTGGAAGCCGTCATAGGAACTGGGACTGGCGCCGTAGACAAAAGGGGCGTGGCGCATGAGGGGGATGTGGTTGAAACGGAAGTCCCAGACGGAAGCAAACGTCATGCGGTAGGCGCTGAAGGCCATCATGGTACCGATGACTGCGCCAGCAAAGATATCGTACTGGTAAATGGCGTTAGCCATGAGCTGATCAGAGAACAAAAAGATGAAAATTTGATGCCTCACCCAGTTATGGTATTCATCAATAGTGAGCGCGCCTCCGATCAAGCAGGCACCTAGAATAGGAGCGTATATGGCAATGATCTTCCACATGGAAGGGTGATAGTTTGAAAAGACCTTGAGCTTTGCGTTGAGATATAGGTACAAGAAGACGAAACCAGCGAAAGCTGCTGTAGTGTGGCCCGATGGCATCGACTCGAGACTATCATTGATCTCGCTGCGATCACCAGTGCAGATACTGCGGTCGAACATGATCTGTCTGTAGCCATTTGCGATGTTGCCGTGAGCACTGCCCACTTCGTTACCGTTGTCGTTGACACCGACGGTACGCAGGATATCATCGGGAATAATAGGTTTGCAGACGGCGAGAAAGTGGGGGCGAAGTCCGCCAATGAGCCACTTGATGAAGACCTGGAATACGGCCGCGGTAATCAGGGAATACAGCAGTCCGATTGTCGCGTTGTTGACGTCCCAGAAGCTTCGCGCGCGGATTTGCACAATCAGAAATACGGTAAATGGGAGGAAGAAGGCCATCAGCGCGGCAGCCCAGATGGGGATGATTTCGTTGCGTAGAGGGTATGCGAACGCTGGGTATACGATCTCACCATCTTGGAAGACGACTGCATTGGGTTAGATGTGGATGCTCCCGTGTCATTTGGCTCGATGGGGGCAAACGTACTGGGAAAGCTACGGCTAGGTGCTGGATCAGCCATGTATACTCCAAGGCCAACGGCGCCCATAGCAGCCATGGTGACAATGTCGAGCCAGGTAGCCTTGAGCCATTGTCCAAAGCTTGGTCTGGTGTTACAAGAAGACGCCGCTGCTTTAGAAGAAGGCATGGGTCTAGTTCTCTCCTTGTGCGTTCCAGTAGCCGCGGCAGTGTCTGCAGCGACGGGCGTAGGGTTGCGCTTGCTGAAGAGACGCATTGTGGTGAATAAGATGTCGTTACTTTTGGTGACTTGGCAAGGTCCTACAAGCAGGTAGGTATATGCGATCCGCCAACTGACGTAGCGTGGCTTTGTTGTGAGTGAGGGACAAGGAAGGTGTGATACAGCAAACAATGTTTCCTAGCGAGCAAGCAGCACCCTTATACTTCCCCGTCCCCCAAACCTACATCATCATCGCCCTCCCGCGCGACTATCCCATCAAAACGGTAAATTGACCCAGCCACATAAACCTGCTACCAACCCTGCAGCCTTCCCAAATCCGCACCAGCCAAATCCACGATCCAGAGCGCAAGAAAGGCGGAATGGCACAGCGAAGTGGGTAAAACACCGGCGATCGTAGCTGCATGGCGTAAGTCACAGACAAGGAATCAGGGAAGTTGGCAAAGGCTTGGTTTGCATAACCAAAAGCTTGGCTGAACTAGCTGTGGCTTTTGTTGTGGCTGGTGGGCGGGCGATGATGGCATCTGTGGCTCCCCGCTGGCTCGATTGCCTGCGATGTTGTGGCGCTGAGTCGCTTTGGTGCTGGGGCCGGCTTGCGTAGCCTGCATGCATGTTGAGATTTGGAGTGTGCATGCGAGATGAGATGGGGGTGGATGACGTCAGATACGTGGAATCTGCGCAATTGAGCTTGAAGTGTTAGTTCGCGTGCGTCGGATGAGTGTCATTGTGTGTTGTTTTAGAATTGCCTCGGGACTGTCCTTAGTCTGCATCCTCGCCTTGCTTACAGGTACATATACTCAGGCATCATCATTTGCGCCCTTGCTCACACCAGAGGAGCCACAGCAAAAGCACAAGCAGACTCGAAATCAACATTACAATTCCACTGTGACCATGATGGAATACAACAAGCCAAAGTCACATCGCGCAAACAGGGCCACGAATGGCCAATGGACAGCGAGGAAAATCAAAATCAAAAACACCCGATGACCTTGCTAGCACAACCCAATTACAGCCCTATCCAACGCCTTGTCTCATTCGATTGGGTATCTTCCTCCACTCTCCGACATCTCCATTCTTTCCGACTAAAACCACATTCAAGAGTGAATATGCACCTCTGTAGATCCGCTGCGATGCCAAGTAGCAAGCAACACGCCACAGCGGCCACACTTATGCTGCACGTCCTTGAGCGAATTCATGACGTAGGGGATACAGCCCAAGCAGCAGAGACAGCAGAGACCAAACGCCCAGGCATGTGTAGTATTTCCCGTCTCAAACGCGACGTTGGTCAGAGCACGCTGGCCACAGGCTGGGCAATCTGCGGGTGCAGGACCGCGCTGTAGATTCGAAATGGGGGTCGCGTTTTGGTACTGCGTTCCGGCTTGTTGTTGAAGGGGCATACCAGGCTGCGCTCCGGTGTGGGCGGCGTGGTCGGGTTGCATGTACGCGCCTTGAGGCTGTTGTGGTTGGGGAGGCGGCGAGCCGGGGTGCTGGGTATACATGACTGGTTGCGCGTTGGGGTCCCCGGCGTACATGGGCGGTTGGCCCGTCATGTCTGGCGACTGAGGGTAGTGTTGCATGGGAACTTTACATCCTTGTCAGTAAGAGCATCGTGAATGAGTTGTTGATACTGTGTCGCAGCCTAGGCCCCAGGTAGCACTGGGTTTCAGCTGTCGGACTACTACACCGCATTGAAGCGCGTCCTCTTGCGCGCACAGGTTCGAGGAAATTGAACACTTACCACCTTGCTTCTCCATGGTGGCGATATGTATAAACGGTGTGGTCGACTTGGAGTTTACGCGCGCTGGAGCGAACGAGGTGCCGCAAACAAAGATCTGTGACGATAGGCAGAATGCAAGTGATTCCACGGGTCGCTCTGAGAAACAAGTCCAGGCAGGCGCGGATTTTATCAAAGGTTTTAGGCGCACTGCCATGGCTTGGGCCCACGCTCCAAGGGGGCCTGAAGCCGGATATCGGTAGCACAGCCTTCACTTTGCCCAAAGATGACTGGCCGTTCTGCCGCGTAAGGCTTTCAACCAGTGGAATTGGCGCATGGGCGATCCCAAGCTCTCACACGTAGCACCGTATTTCCTGCGTTTTGAGGCGCTTCAGCCTCAGCTGGTGATGGAGCAAATATTGTATTTGGAGAAAGGGACCAATAGCGCGGCACGGTGTAGCGAGCCAAGGCCGCAATTTCCTGCCACAGGTTTGGGGGCCAACACCAACATCTGTCAAGAATCGTCCAGTTGTGCAGTCTCGAATCAGACGCCTTTGCTTAGAAACGCGACTTCGCACCGGCTATTGGAACGGTGATTTTGCCACGCATCTATTGGAAACATTGTTACGCTCGACTTTTCTTCGACACCGAGTTACAGTATGATGGCATTCGACATTAGGTTGCAAGGCTGTGCTGCTCAGGTGATGGTCGTTCATGCTAGCGCAGAGATAGACTGTATGGAGCCGAGTCGGCGAGAAAGAGCAAACATGGGCTGTTCCTGCAGCTGCCTATTTTGGAAACGCTGTGCCGCCGTAGGGCTCATTAGTGTCCGCCGAAGCTAGACGAGGATAAATCTGGAGGCGGAACCGGTAAACTGAGCGCGTTGGCAGTCTCATTCCATCTCACCGGTGATGCATCGTCTATCGACTGCTCAATAGCGTGTATCCATGTCGTCCAAGTCTGCATCGTCCTCCGACTCTTCCTCAGCAGGGTCGTTTGTATGCTTCGTGGTCTCGATGCTGTCACCATGCAAGAGCTTCTGTTGTTCCGGCGTCAGATCAACAACGGTAGGTGCGTAATCGCCCAACTCATCATCTGCATCTGCACCGTTCACTTCCATCTCCACCCGCTCGCCATCCTCCAACGCCAGCATCCCACGCTTGAGATATGTGCCTTCTGGTTGCCAGCCGAACTCTTCTTCCATGAACTCTTGGACATGTTCCAATTCGTCCACCAAGTCGACTTTCCATTTTCCGTCAAAGTCGTCCAAGGCTTTCCTGAATTGGCTGAGGAGCGGTCGCAAGAAGCCTCCCCCGGCATCGTTCATGTCAAACAAATCGCCCTCCATATCTGCGCAATGACCGAGTTGTGCCCGTAGACACTTTAGCGAATCAATGAACAGATGAGAACGCTCCTTGACTGCTCGCCGACAGGTGAGTAGCAGCCGCAGTAGTCGTTTCCACTGTTCGAAGCATGAATTGTTGTTGAGTGTCAAGACCATGAGAAAGGTGAACTGCAATTCGCCCAAAACCTCGTTCTCCCTACCTCGCAGATCTCCTGCCTGGCAGTGGTTGTCGATAAGGTCTCCTAAGAACCAGGATCGATCCTGTGCAGCTTCTGTTCGTTCTTTGCCAGTTGCGCCTTCTCTCCATGTCTTCTTCAGATCGATAGGTAGAAACCTCAACTCCTTCTCTGGATGAAGCATGCTGTTGCTAGTCTCGAGACCTGGTATCTCGTCAAGGTCCTGTGAGGCAGACGATGCAGATGTCAGGTTCCAATGATCGGGATTCAAACCGCATATTCTGGATAATATTGTAGGCGTGACTTGGGTGGTAAGCTTGCTCCAATCGGTAGACTCTTCAGCCCAGCCGTCTTCAGCGCCAGAGTCGCCTTGGTGGACCGTTTGCCGGTACGGAGTCAGACCGTCTTTCCATATGCTTCCAAGATTGGCCTTGTGTCTCAAGATTTCGGTCTGTGACGTCTCCGCGACCAGATCCTCGGTGTCTTGATCCCATTTCTTGACAAAGACCTGTGGCGAGCCTGTGCCAGGCGTAACATAAAACCATGCACCTTGTCTTACCGAAAGAGCGCCATCGCTTGCAGTAAAGACAAAGTGCAGACCGGGCGGCACATTCTTGACGCCGCGGAAACGCGGTGATGAAGTGAAGGAGAGTAGATCGATGCCGGCGAGTGCTTTTTGCGGAAGATTGAGCAGAAGCACGCAGTTGTTGATAGTCGAAGGGTCCATTCTGGGGCGAAAGATTTCCTCGAACCACGAGTGTCGCAGAATCTTGAGAAGAGGTTGCTCGCAAAGCTCCACTTGAGCTGGTGAGAAATGGGGTATCATCAAACGTGGAAATATTAGAAAAACAAAAACACGTGAGCGCGGGAGCCTAGTAGGTAGCTAGGTAGGGGGCGGGAACTCAGGGTCCAGGGTCCAGGCGAATGAAAGCGATGCTAAAGGAGAGTGGGGAAAAGAAGATGCAGAAGATGCAGAAGATGCAGAAGAGGGAACTAAGCCGCCTGCATGCACTTGAAGCAGTGCCCTGGCGTAGTAATGCATTGAAGTAGGCTTTGATGCGACCGACTGGAAAGATGCGGCCGCCAAGGGACCGAGGCATACGCCATACGTGCAGCACGACGCCACACACGCCGAGACCCGCGATTGATTGGGCCAAGCGCAACTCGAGACACGTGCTACCAACATGGAATGCTTTCGTGGCAGCCCACCTACAGCCTTGGGTATGTTGGATAGATAGCTGAAGGCCCGCCTGCCCCCGTCTACCCCGTCTTCTTCCACCATGGATCGCCGCCGCACCCCCGGACTCTCCTCGCTCTCCTCGCGTGGCCTCCAAAACCACCACTACACCTCGCACGGCGCCACGCTGCGCACCCGCAATGCCGACTCGCTCTCGACGCAGCTCTCCGTCTTCCAATCGCTCCTCCACAATTTCGCCCTCACGCACTCCAAAGACATTCGCGCGAACCCCGCTTTCCGCGCAGAGTTTGCGCGCATGTGCTCGGCGTTGAACATTGACTTCCTCGCTTCCTCGTATCACAAGGACAACGGTGGCAAAGGCAGTGGAGACAGTATTTGGGCGCAGCTGCTAGGCGGGAGTGTAAATGACTTTTACTTCAACCTTGGCGTGCTGATTGTAGAAGAATGTCGGGCGACGAGAGCGGAGAATGGCGGCCTGATCAGCTTTTCGGACCTCAAGGCCCGCATATCCAAATCGCAGCGTATAGGCGGGAGCATTGAGGTCAGCGACGACGACATCAAGCGTGCTGTCGATTCGCTTGCGCCACTGGGCTCGTGCTTTTCCATCATGAAGATTGGGCACCGGAGCTTGATACGCAGTGTGCCCAAGGAGCTGAATACCGATCAGAGTACCGTGCTGGAAGCCATACAGGTCCTGGGTTATGTTACTGTGTCTATGCTGCAGCTGAACCTCAATTGGGAGCGTCCGAGGGCACATGCTGTAGTGGAGGATCTCATGGCGGATAGCTTGGTGTGGGTGGATACACAGGCGGGCGAGAATGAGTATTGGAGTCCTGCATTCCTCACCATGGTAGATACCAAGTCGGACACGGGCGTGTAGCAGTAGCTGTGGGGGACATGTAGATCAGTAGAGGGAGTGTGAGAGTAAAACAATGATACCCGGCATAACAGCCACTGCATACAGTTTCGGAGTAATCAGAGTAGACATTTCAAACCATATACACAAAAACTATCGTACAAGGTTTACCATCCATCACCAAAGCACCTCGGTGTTGCAAATCCTCGCCTCCTCAACATCCTTCCACGCCGCTTCTGCACCAGCCGGTTCCGGGAACATTTTGCGATGCCATCTCACGCACCACCGCCTGGCCGTGTCCTCGTCGTCAAAGTCCAGCACCCATCGATTGTACACTCGATTCATGACTTCCTGATTCATCTGGCTGGGCGTACGATCGGCTTCGGGACTACCCATGAGGCTCTGGACGGCGGGGTCTTCGTAGACCATCTCGGCCGAAGTCGAGTGGTCAAACGATCCGTACGCACGGGGACGTGCCGAAGAAATAGTTTTGGACGACATCTTCAGGTTGATCATGTCGCGCAGGCGATGGATCGACGATTGGGATTCGTTGCGCAGCGGGAACAAAGTACCCTGTGCATATGCGTCTCTAGAAATGGCCTTGTAAATGTCCAAGAATGAGGGTTCCCAGCCTTCGATATGCAAGAGCACTTTCCAGATGCGATGGCCCCGGTTGTCTGTAGACGGGATGATGGGCCGATACCCACCTCCTAAGATCAGAGCGCGGAGAGCAGGGCTATACGGTTGCATGACGACGTTGAGACTCAGAGGGTGGTGAGTTGGTAGCAGGTTGTAGGAAGAAAGCGCTGCGTTGATGTCTTCGCCGTCTTCGAGGAAGCCCTGAGGTGGTGGGATGGCGGAGAAGATGCTTGACGTCTGATGCCGAGAATTGAGCTTGTGCAATCTAGCAGCGTTGTTTTGGTACGCCAGAGCCGCCTCTGAAGTCTTGAACAGCAGGTAGTAAAAGGGCAGGCGTTCCAGACTCAAAGGGTCACGACCAGGTATGACCTTGTAGAAATCGCTGTCTCGACGCCAGCCCTCGAGGTGCTTGCCCTTGGGGATAATGCGACGGAAGTCGGCTTCCGTCAATCCAGTGCTGCAATTGGTGAGTTGGAGGGCAGCGATCTGCTCCCCCTGAGACTGGAAGGATTCTACGGCTTGGTCTTTTAGCGTTCGAGGCCGCTCCAATACTTCCGGGCGGGCAACGGGCGTGGGTTTTGGTAGACTGAGTTTGGGATATTGATCTCTGTCCTTCTCTATGGGCCGAGACTGCGGAGCACTGGTCGCTTCAGGGAAGAGCTCCTCGAGGAGTGATTGCTCACTGAGTTCTTCACTGCGCGAATATTGCTTTGATTGCATACCGACTTTAGATTCAGCAGAGATGGGAACCTTTGAGTTGGACCAGAGATCAGATGGCAAGCCATCCTCCACCCCTTGCCGTCCGGCCACAGCAGTACCATGCTCACGATTCCTAGTATCTATCTTAAGATCTTCTAACGACTTCATCCAGCGTGAACGAGAGTGGATCTGATGTGTGAGCCTCTCCCCGTCATTCTTGGCCTGTTGAATACTGGCCTCCGTCATGCCATCTGAAATGGCTGCAGATCCCGTTTCAGGATGGAATGGCTTGTCTCTGATGACATCGTAGGTAAACTGAGGCGCTGTAGGCGAAATACTCTTGAGCTCGTATGTTAACTTCCTCTTAGCGTTGTGGATTGAGTTCAGCTTCCTTTTTGCTTCCATTGCTTGGAACTTCAACAGTAAGCCGGGCTTAGAAAACTGTTTGGCTCTCTCGGGTATACGGTTCATGTGGTAGTGTCCCAGAGCCTGCTTCATACGAGTGTTCTCTTCTAAGAGTGTCTGCTCAGCTATTACATCAAGGCGGTTGCGGATATGGCTTGTGATTGATGCAACGCTAGGGGACCCAAGTTTTCCGAGTTCCTCATCAGCCTTGACTAGTGTTTTAGTCGATTCAAGATAGCGACTCTCACAGGCTCTTAGGGTAGAGGCAATAGCGTCGCTGCGAAATAGATTACCGGTGCTACTGGCGACGGCGTTTTTGGTCGGATCTCCAGAGGTCGTAAAATCAGACAGAGTAAACTTAGAATCCACGGACTCGCGTAATTTAAAAGTAAGCAAATCTAGTGTCGGCCTATATCGCCGGGTCATAATACCGACACCCAGGTCATCCTCCATCATGGCAACTCGATGCATCCTATGGAAGGCTTGTAGAACAGAAGAGACGACAGGTGCCACTGCAGGAAATGGCAGCTCCGTTAACCGGTAAGCTGTTTCTCCAAGGAGCCAAACAGAGCTTTCATAACTAGATCTCGCGGTCTGTATGAATCGAAGAACATAGGCGCTGGTGCGACGAGTTGTGCGATTTACAGTCGTTGGTGATTGTTCTCGCTGGTCTGCTTCGGCTCGTTGGTATGGTCCGTCTCGCTGGGGTGATCCTCCTGGTTGAATTGGTTTGGAAGGTCCGTCTCGTTCGTATGATTCGTCTCGTTTATATGTCCTGCGCACCAAAATACGTTTTTCGGCGCTTGACTGCGGGCTCTTCTCAGACACGGTAGGAGAAGTGGGCGCTGCCGCAGTAGGCGTAGATGGATGCTGCCCTGCCATGGGGTTTGCTTGAATCATTTCTTGCAGGGCTTTGACCTGCTCAGACAGTTGATGTATTTGCTGCTGCAAGGCCGCATTGCTATCCCGCTCGAAGGCCGACATAGACTTGTTCTCTCTTGACGCACCCGCCCCGTCTCTTTCTCGAGTCGTCCTATCTCTATCTCGCCTAGCGCGTTTCGGTGGCTTTCTGGGACCTGCCTTTGCCGGGCTGTAGCCTTTGTTTGACGGGACATGCCGCACGATGTGATCTTCCGCATCTTGCGCTTCTGGTTCTGCATGCTCTCTAGACTTGCGATGCACTTCGGATTGGAAGTCGGCGGGTGCGGGCTCAGAGCCGAACAAGGGAATGCTACTCAGAACGCCCCTCCACCAGGGCTTCTGAGCATCCTTTTTCTGCGGGGTATCATCGCCGCCGGTCGAGAATCTGGCGTGGGCTGTCGTTGGGGTGCAGCGGACCTGCTTCGCGGTCACTGGGAGGTGACATGGCCGCAGATGTCGAGGGAGGCGCGGCGGTGGCATCAATTGCGCGGCTTTGTCACATCGCAAGCTGCCATGCTGAAGACCGCGATACACAGAAAAGCTTCAGAAACATGCTGCGCTAGCGTCCCCATCCGGCCTAGCATACCCGTCGCTTAGTAACGCCAAACATCCTCCACCAAATTTGGTCGCAGCCCCAAGCGAATTAGGCGAGCATCGCATGCTGAAGTTCCAGAGCAAGCCATCTGCAAAACTCGATGTGTGAAACCGGCACGTGATATGAGTCACCTCCGTGCACATGCAAGAACCCATCACGAGAATTTTCATTACTCCCGATTCTTATCACACGGCATGCAAGCAACATGAGTCCGGCATCAACCTACACTTTACGCCCTCTGGAGCGCAACCCGCCTAGTATCCCTGGCAATGCGCTTGAAGGTGGTGCTTTCCGCGTCCATCTGTCGCAGAAAGAACTAAAAGGCCTCGGGCTCACGACCGGCGACTGCGTCCGGCTCAGTACTGCAGCCGGGTTTAAAGGGTACGGCGTTGCGTGGCTAGCTTCGCAGACCAATCCCGGAAACAAGCCAATAGCTAAAGTCTCCGATCTATTACGCGAACAATATGAGCTTGCACTCAATGACCCCATCTTCATAGAGAAGTCCGACTCTTGGAAGCCTCTTAAGTCGATAGAGATTAGTCTCCTGGATACAGCAACTCAGACGACCAAGTTTGCCTCAAACGAGCAACTTTTATATTGGCTCCGTCATGCCCTAGGTACGTCTTCTAGTATGTGTGACTGTCCCTTCCTAACCTCCATACAGCAGCCGACTCCGACGTCATCCTGCCTGGATGCAGTTTTCCAATCCAGCAAAAGGGCTTCAAGCAGAAAGGCCAAAAGCTCCGGGTCACAGTACAAAGCATCGACCCCCTTCCTACCGAGAAGCATGCTGTATATTTCGACGAGCTTGCCACTCAGATAACACTCATTGGTCATGTCACGACTGAACGGCCCCCAATAAAGCCTTCTGGCTTACTCCGATTGAGATCTGACGGCATTGGTGGCCTCTCTAGCCATATTGGGGCTATCAATGAAGATCTTTCTTTTCTTACCAATAGTTTGCCTCATTTGCATAATATACATCTTCTCGGACCCACTGCGTTCCTCCTACATGGCCCCGAAGGTACAGGCAAGAGCCTCTTGCTCGACCGACTCGCAGAATGTCCGTGGGCAGAAGTCTACAGAATCAACCCTGACACAAACCCCAAAGGCCAAGCTAAAGCTGTTTCTGATGTTTTTGAAGAGGCACGCGGAAATCAGCCCAGCCTGATCTTGATGGATAACCTGGATCGGCTCCTGGAGAAAGCCGACTGTCTAGTGAATAGGCTGCGGATCGAGCTAGCTACGCTGGAAGGAAGCCAAGTTGTTGTCGCAGCAGCAGCACGAAGCGTATATGACGTCGACTCTAGCCTTCGAACAGCAGCCGCTTTCCAAACCGAGCTTGAGTTACTGCCGCCAAATGCGAAGCAGAGAGAGGAGATTGTGCGCCAGGTTCTGGGGCCTGCCTGCAACGTCACAGGTATAGACCTCACTGCTCTTGCAGAGCGCTCGCATGGGTTCGTAGGTCGCGACATTGCCAGTCTATGCCGTCTTGCTAGGAAACGACACATGAAGCGGATAGATAAGTTGGTCGGCGAAACGGAGAAGGCCGAACTCAGCAAGATGGACGAGCAAACAGACTTTATTGAACAAGAAGACTTCGATGCCGTGATAGAGCAAGTCCGGCCGACAGTGCTCAAGGATAGCATTCTCGAAGTGCCCAAGGTCAGATGGACAGATATTGCCGGTTTAGATCATGTACGGGCTGTGCTGGAAGCCATTACCATTCGCCCATTCAAGGTGAGTGTGCAGCAATTTTCACATGTTTGCTTCACGGATAAGACCATGCCCCATATTCCAAAATGATTCACATCTGGATCACAACAGAGACTAATCGCCTCATTAGTACCCGGATCTTGACGTCAAATTTGGCGGGCCCCAATCGCGCAAGGGTGTTCTCCTCTACGGCCCACCCGGTTGCGCAAAGACATTGATTGCCCAGGCGGTAGCGACCGAAAGCAAGCAGAACTTCCTTGCTGTAAAGGGCTCCGAGCTGATCAAGATGTATGTTGGAGAGTCTGAGCGAGCGATCCGGGACGTCTTCCGAAGAGCACGGGCAGCAAAACCGTGCATCATCTTCTTTGACGAGATTGATTCGATTGGTAAATCTCGCGAGAAGACACAAGACAGTGGCCTGAACGTCGTTACAACCCTGCTCAACGAGATGGACGGTATCGAGGCACTGAAAGACGTATTCATCATCGGCGCAACAAATAGGCCCGACATCCTCGATTCAGCACTCATTCGTACGGGCCGTTTTGATGCGCACATTCACATTGGTCTCCCGACAGAAGAGGCGCGGAAGCAAATTCTGGAGATTCACACAAGGAACAGACCGCTCGCCACAGACGTTGATCTAGATAGCGTTGCCAAAGAGACTCAAGGCAGCAGTGGAGCAGACATTAGCGGCCTGTGTGCTGTCGCTATTGAAATGGCAATTACCGACTACACGATGCACCCAGAAAACGCACCCGAAGTGCATATGCGCCATTTCGAGCAGGCATTGCAACAACATGTGCCACATACAATCGCGGCGGAGGCTGAGCGATACAGGAACTGGAGGCCAGGCAAATCGCTATCGGAGGATTGAACATGAAGCGTAAGTGCTGGGTCGCGCGAGTATCAAGATTCCCATCTTTGGCGCTTCTGCATCTCGGAGACTTTGCCATGAAAACATTGGGTAGCCCGGTAGCTAGCGCAATCTTCATCACAAGGCAGAGACAAATATTCAGCCGGGCGTGCACCCGCCTTCTGGCCACGTACTACGCCGGGCAAGATATGGGGTTTAGGCAGGTCAAAAGCTTGTACTCCCCTTCGGTGAACCGTCTATATCAGGCCTATACAGAAGGATGGTGTTTAACATCCGCGGTCGATTGCCCGTCAACACAACATTGCCTGGATGCCTGAGACACCAACACTTCACGCCTGTTTCACGCAATTATCGCACCTATGCCCGCCTATGTATGTATGGGAAGGCGGCGAGACGTCGTCCGCAATTTTGGGTAATTCCGAAACGTCGCGGCCGTGCTGTGGGGCTTCATTTTGGGTCAGTGGTGGTGGTGGCAGCAGCAGGCACTTGCTGCCTCGGAGCGGCCAGGCGGTGCAGCAGTCGGTAGTGCTATGCTAGTTGTCCGTACGTATGTACCACATCGTCGAAGGTCCAGCTGGGTATTTTCGTAATAAGCAGAGCTCATGTGCCGCCGTGACGGACTGACAATCTCAACCAGCCAGTGTAGTGCCGACGGAATGCACTTGGCGGCGGATCGTGAAATTGCTGCTCGGCATAGCGTCATTTTGAAACTGGGCTCGTGCTCCTTACACACCGGTCCACGCCACAGGGACAGCCGTCGCCTGTTCTCCCCAGCATCGTTACCCTGACAAGACGCCCGCGAGGTAATCCCGTCGCCTGTCATGGGACCCACTGTTTGGAGATGCCTGTGCAGCCAATCGTAGTCGCCAATCCCGTCTTATGCTTGTCACCCTGAACCTGGTCCCGCAACGGGCTCTCGACCTGTGGTAATCTCTCTCAGACGCGCGAAAGTGGATTTATGATTGCCGCTGGTATGATGACAGCAAACGAAGTGTGGAGGCGCCAGGTCCGTTTCCTGGCCGGCTGGCAATGATACTGGCGCAAATCCCGCCGGTTGTTCGTCTCTCTTTCCTTTTCAACGTTCAACGACTGTGTCGCTACCTGTTCATCCTTTTTTTTGGGCTCTTGGGAGCTGTCCATTCCTTTACAATTGCGATCATTGTCTCTTCATCCTTCCTTCGCCCTCAATTTGCTATCTGATACCCACTAACGAATTTGAAACCCAACATGTCCGGGATGCTCACGAGATCGAAGTCATTGAGGTTTCTAAGGAACACTCGCAAGGACCCTATCGATCAAGAGAATGGAAACTCAATGCCGTCTCCAAAGGCTCCTCAAACAGACTTTGACAAATACAAGGCGTCTACGCTGCATTCGAGAAGGGAAAGAAACCTGGAAGCTCCAGATATGGCAATACGACCGAACACAGCGAGTGGGCCTGTAGAGCGTCCTTTGTTCCACATGAAAACGAATCCTGCCTCATCGGTCCATTCTCACGACCATTTCCATTCCTTCCAATCGCCTACCACGTCGACGACTGTACTCTATACCGCAGATGTCACAAAAGAGCAGGGGGTCATTGGTATAGCTCTTGGGTCGCCAACTTCTGCTTCTCGCTGGACTCCTACAACTCAGGCAGAAAACCCGACCACACAATTAGCATACTCCCCAATGAACATCTTGAGCCATTCGAACGGCTCTTCGCCGTCTCTCAGTAGCCGCCCAGAGGCTTCCAAATCTAAACTCGGTCGATGGAAGTCAATGTTCCGCAAAGCAGCACCTCTTCCTCCTCCTCCTCAACCAGACCAGACCTCATTCTATCAGCTATCGCAGACTGTAGCTGCAGCGTCTCGTGCTGAAGCGCCTCGCACCTCAGCACCCCGCGCTGAAGCACCTCGCGCTGAAGCACCTCGCGCTGACAGTCATCACGATGACGAAGTTTTTGAACCACAGGCTCCACTGAAAGAAGAAAAAGAGAGGGAAAGGCTGTGGGCCGTGTCGCCACCGACGTACAAGCACGACATTCGAGCGTCGAGGAAATGGAGTCCAGGAGAATTTGTAGCACCTCAATCACCACCCGAAACATCAGCAACCAGAGACCGTTCTTTGACGCTTGGAACTCCTTCAAGTCGACCCGACATTTCCGTGCAGCGTTCATTCACAGCACCTCATCTTCTCCCAAGAAGCATGGCCGACGAGCCTTCTGCGATGCCAAGGGCTAGGGTATCAGAAAATAGAAGTGGCACACCAACTGCGGGGTCGAAGACTTCAACATCGTTAGGAGGTCCTCTTCTTGACGTCGCCCTCCCTGATATCACGATGGAGAGGTACAGCGTTATGTTTGGAAACCTTCTACAGTCTGACCCAAGCCGCTCGTCACTCTTAGCGCGCCGCCAGGGTAATGCTGAAAAGGTTAAGCCACTGAGAGATCTTTCTACAAAGGTAATACCAATATAATTATCTTGTCGATACGCAAATTAACCAAACGTAGGAGGATAAGATAAATGAAAGTTCTGCGGACTACAATCTTCAACGTAGAGTAACGTCACCTACACTAGCATCGGCTTCCCCGCGCTTATCACTGTTCCCTCCCTCAAAGTCAAATCACGCTCCTTCTCCGCTCGGTGGATCCATCATGAACCGTAGCAAGAAAGATTTGAAGCGTACCAGGACTTTGCCCACCAAATCGCCTCTTCAACATGAAGTTGTGGAAGCCTCGGGCCGTGCAGAGGAGCGCGTCAATCCTGCGATGCTCATGCCTACCGCCTCCCCATATTTGAAGCCTGCATTGACGCCGACCTCAATTCACAGCTTCGAATCCGAGGCTGAATCCATTACGATCGTGGTTGCTCAGACATCGCCTGTGCATGCCAAACCCCTCAAAATCCAGCTTGACGATCGGGAGCCCGAGTGGGAAATGTGCTCAAAGTCTGTGGGTGCTGCTCGACGTCAAGCTCTTGCTGTCCTCCATACGCCCGTATCACCGCTCATTCGCTCTCCTTCGCAAACACAACCAAAGGTCACCAAAACGAGCGCCCTCTGCTCGCATCCATCTTCTGCACCTCTAGATGCACCATCGCCACTACAAAGACTCCAGAGTCTTTCAACGCCACCAAATTCAGCTAGTCGACTCGGAGAGAAGCACGCAGAGATTCAAGTTAAAAGAAGAGAAGGAACGGCAGAAGAGACGTCTAAGCCAAAAGCCATGGTTGGCGTTGCGAGAAGCGTGTCTGTCAGCAGAGCCAAAAGTCCCAGAGCCTTGGTTCGCACCGCAACAACCTCGAACGAGGATCGAGTCGTCGATAGGATGGCTCTAACTCCCACCATGGTGGAGGTGAGAAATCGAAAGAGCCAAAGGGCGCAGCTTGAGGATGCTTAGACAGTTTTCTTCGCGTCGGGAATTCCTTTTCTTTTTTTCACTTTTCATATTTTTCTTTTCTTCTTATTCCATTGTCATTTCCATTCCAGAGTTACGCTTCTAACAATAGGGTTAGAGGGTTAAGGTGTCAAATGTTGTTGCAAGTTGGATTGCACGTGCAATTCGCGTGCTTGCGGGTTTATGCGCGTTGTTGCTTATAAGCGGGGGTCGTTTAATGTCCGGTTCATCAAGTATACTGGCTTTCTTTCATTGCATATATTGTGAATGGGGGAGGGGACAACCCAAGACGTACTGCTGGACGGTGTACAAGGGGAGTTGGCTATTAGGGGTATAGGCAGGGCTTGTATTAAAAGGCCCGCAAACTGTGAATGGCAGCTATATGCGCAGTTCTGCATTATTCTCTCGATTTGCATTGGGCATTCATTGCGTACCGCGGGTGCACAACAATTGACCTTCAGAAGACGATACAGCACTGCAAGACGCGCAATCATTGGACTAAAACACGCTTCATTTCTTTTGTACGATGCCTTACGAAGTTGCAATTTCAGGCCATCCAGATACCAGGCCCGATCGCTAGGACTACAGTAGCAAGAATTGGGAGCAGTGTCGCACCGGTGAATAACGGCCAAGTGGACCAATGTCTTAGATATCGAACATTGCAATATCTGAACGAGGTGACCGCTGCGAATCGCCGTCGGGCCACATGGTTGGAATGCCGATTAGGAGCCATCGTTCGCGGGCTCCCCCTCTCCCGTCCTCCAACGCCAAAGCGCATCGTCGCACGCGCTCAGACTTGTACAAGCTTCAACAACCGCCCATCAAGCTTAGCCCTTACGCCTCAGGGCCTTGGAAACTTATGCATATGTTAGCGCACATCGCATCTGTCAAAGAACCCGATGTTCTTGGGACCAGGCTCGAGGGCGCGGCGGTTCCGTGCTCAGCCTGGCAGGTTGTGGGCTTCACCCCTCTCCAGCGCACGGGACCCATCTCACCTACAGGGCAGTAGCCCAACTGCATCATTGCGATACTAGCCCTGCATACGATCGAGCAAAAGCTGTCAGCCAAGTTTGTCCCGCAGCTTCCTCTTACTGGCATTGACTTGTTTTCGGATTAGGCGGCATCACACAGCCCGCCTAGATTACAGCCACAGCTTCGTATCATTGGAGAGGCGGCCGCCCCATACACAATGAATGCTGCACCTCGGTCAAGCAATGATATCGCCTACTGCTGGCTCGCTGGAAGCTTACCCAAATCTATGCAGTGGTCGCATGCTATCCAGCTAGGCACGAGGAGTGAGGCTGAGTGCCCACTGTTTGGATCGCTCTCTAGTTCTTCTCGTTGGTCTTCCCTTCTCGTACGACGTTTTGCCAGCTTCTTTCTCCATATTTGGTTCTTTTTGTTTGGTTCGAATCGTGGTTTCTCATTCGACAGCTTGACGCGTTGTTCTTTGCCCTTCCCCGCATCAACCGAGTTGGCTAACAGGGACGACTCACGGCCTACGACGAGTGCCCTGCCAGGTACCTGAGAACCTGAGCTGGGAATCTTAGTGCGGCTTTTCTGAAGTTTGGGACTCATTCAGTCACACCCACTATTCCGACCTCTGTTGGGTAAGGCTAGCACAAGGCTACCTATCGATGACCTCCGGACGGACGGGGACCGCTATCTAGCCAGCGAGGCGTGTTGAGTACAATCTTAACAGACCGACCAACAATTCGCTCAAAATGTCTGGTTTCGAGGTCAGTCTCCCTTTTCAGGTTATTTCCATTTGGACGCCTACTTCAATACACCTTGAGCGAATCGTCGCCATCCTAGCCTCACGCCCACTAAGTGTGACAAAGGTTGTCGCCGCCGTCGCTGCTGTTGTTTCCGCATTTCATGCTGGAGCAGAACTTCACAAAAGGGTCAAGGAACGACGCTCTCGCAAAGCCCGAGATTCAGCTCAACAAAAATGGGAGGAAGACCAGTTACAAGCCTCTCTCGTGGCAGGCGAACAGCAAATTGATCTACGGTATCAGCAGGATCAAAGAGAGCTAGGCGATATTGTGCGGGTTGGTGATGGTTTGTCACACTTTCCAGGCTCAAATACTATCAAAGGGGCTAACAATTACGCATAGACATTGCCCAACAACGTCTGTATCAAATAACACTTATATTACAGGCTGAGATAATCAATGGTCTGAACCAAGCAGCTACGCAGTAGGTTGCCGAGCAAGACATGCAATAAGACTCAGCTAACGTTATACTTCCAGCGAAATGTGTGTACTTGATCTACGGTTCTTATACGAAGCCTCAATCACAAATCGCAAAGAGACGCTAGTAACTTTGGACGAGTTGAAGCAAAGAATATATATAGGACGACCTATTGCACGCCAACCACGAGGGCTTGGTGGGGAATCGAACGTGTTGCATTTGAATGCCCTGGCACCGACGATGCCTGCAAATAAGTTCCGTCCAGTCCACTCGTTATCTGACAAATGGGCCACATCCGTCGTTAGCCTTTCACCGCACATCGATCCCCGGAATACAAGGCATGGCTCGACAGGGTATTACCCCACGGGCAGCAGAGACACGTCTAGCACGAATGCTACAACGTGTACGCCCCAACATGCTTCAAGACCTGACTTCGGTAGAGCGCTGGAGAGCCTCCATCCTGAGCATCAAGAAGACATTATGAGAAACGTTCAGCGTATGATCGACTCGTACCAGGGTCTTGGCTTGGATAGCGGAACAAATTCACGACAAGGCCCCCGATACAACGAAGACTACAGTGGGGCACACGATATTTTGAGCAAGTCCACAGATAGAATGCCTATCGGGCCGGACAAAGACCCCCAGTATAATCTTGGCCAGTCTCCGCGAGTAGAGTCTGGCCAAGATACAGCAAGAATTTCTAGCCCCCTGGCGTTCCATCAAGACTTCTCTGGATTGCAAGCCCAACAATTTGTCAATCAGTCCTACGTCACACCAAATCCATATTCTTATCTACAGACGCAAGCGCAAACAACAGAACCTCGGCGGTCACAAGGTTCAGCCACCAGCTCTTTCCTGTCCAACTTTGCGTCTGTCAATCGTAACAGTTCCAACTCCTCACAAGGATCAAGTCACCAGATGCCGCATCCGTCATCCCAACAATCCCCACCTTCTGATCATGCTCGCATTCCTTCACTGCCAACAGCACCCAGTAAACCTTATCAGCAAAATGATGAAAGCCATCGCAATCTGACAGATTCAAATTCTCCATGTGCAGTTCCGGAAGACAGATATGCAACTTCGCCCATTGCACCATTGGCACCCTCACGTACCCAGCCTAATGCTTCTTCTAGAAACGATTCAGCAACCAGCGCAGCTCCGGCGACTCACAGTAGCGCAAGCCCGCTGACCTTTCAGTCCTGGTTAGGAACTCAACCGCATAGAGAATCACTCTCGCCTGCGCAGTATATGCCAGTCCATCGATATACCGTACCGATCGAAGAAGAGGCCGTGGATTTCAGAAGGCCACAACAACCATCACAGTATTATGTAGCTGTTCCATCAGGGCAAGGACCTAACAGCATGTATAGCAATAGGAATGAGCACACGAGGACACCGCCTGGGGTTTCAGTCTTCACTGCACCTACATCAATAGGATCCACGAATCCCGTGGTGCAGATGCGTCATCCCAGCATCACGCCCTCGATTGCTTCAACCGACAGCAGTGGCTCAATGACGATTGGCGTTATTCCCGGCAGTCGTTTACGCACCAAGTACCGGACTGATACCATCGAAAACGGTCCCGTAGGCGGCGAACGCATGATGCACGGCCGCCCCGACAAAGGCAACAACTACTGGGGCTTCTGCAAAGGCGCCTGGGCCGTCCGCGAAGATCATAAGAAGGGTCTCAGCATCCGCACCCATCCCACAGGCCTATATGGCACCACACAGGTCTGGGGCTGCAAATCCTGCACTTTCACCGGCGCCGTATGCAAAGAACCGCACCCGACCAAGAAGAACAGGATTGTCCATGTCACCGACCCGCGCATTAAGATTTCCAAATCCGGAATCCGCTATCGATGGATTTTCCTCGCCAAAAGCCACGTCAAGAAACGGGCTGCTGATCCTAGCGCAAACGACGATAACTTTGGCTGTGTCTTTTGCTGTCTTGAAGATAAAGTTACGGGTGTGTATGGCGGTGTTGAGACACTCATGAATCATATCTCGCATGTTCATGCTGCGGATATGAGTGAGCAGGTGCGTAGGAAGGCGCATTGTATTGTTGGGAGAGTGGCGGCCAAGGACGAGGATTTTGATATCAATGTTCCGATATTTGTACAAGTGGAGGAACTTCCTGTTTGATTTTTTTTTTCCACCACGGCGATGTTTGATGTAGAGGTGTCGGGGTTGGTGGTGGGAGCGATTGGAAGGCGGATGAGGGTCTTTTTTCTTTGTTCCTTGGGATATTGGTTTTAGGATACCCTTTCGCATATGTGGCGTTGATGCATGAATTGAGAAATGCATTTGAGCGACTTTTAAAGGGGTTGGACATGAGTATCAGTCAATCCTTGATGCCAGAGAGTCTCTTGGGCATGTGCAGATGAACAGTGTCTCGCCTTTCCAATGCTATTCTCTACAAGGCCCTGTCTTACCAGCAACCCGTTCCTCAGATTGCGACTGGTGATTGTTGTCAGCAACGCACGGGGTCCACTCAAGTGCGGCATCTTTACTCCCCTGGCCAACATGGATATCTAGCAACACTAACCGCCCGCCCGCCCACTTTCTTTCCCCTTTCTATACCCCTACAGACATTTCGCTAGAGGCGTGGTGGCGGTGGCTTCCAATCTCTTTCAACAAGGTGCGAGGTCGCCATTTCGCATGGTTAAATCTGAGATAGTATACCGGAAAAAATGTTTCTGTTGAGTGCTGGAATAACTCAAGCTGTGCAATGTCCTAGTATATGTCTACGTAAGAGGGGCTTGTTATCCAGATGATCCAGGCCTCCTGTTCACTTTTTATATATATGCATCGATTGTCTGGATACTTGAATTATCTTGGTAGTCCCTAGGTCAGGTGTAGGGCCTTTTTTCTTCCTTTTTTTCAGTTCTTGCTCGGTGGCATGGCATGGCTCCTCAATTACAAACCGAAGCATCATACCAGCTTAATTCATGCGGAAATACTCTGAAATTGGCTATTAATACTGTGTATATTGATTGCCGGAGTGCAGAAAAAGAAAGCCCAAGATTGGGATGTTACAGTATACGAATTTTCCTCTTTTTCCATTGCATTTTCTCTGCATACTGTCGTTGCTCCCTGGACATGAAGCGTTGTTTTTATTTTCGCTTTTTCTTCTTCCAGAATTTCGCTCAACATTTCGTATGTCGAGTTCCTAAAGGGTACATCTTCCCACATTCATAGCTCAAGACGACAGAATACGCCTTGTTCTACCTCTTGCAGAAACAGGCCTCTTGGATACAGCATCCGAGTGTAGACGTCTCCGTCTTTTCTATATGACCAGTCTACGTATAGGTCTGTCAAATAAACTACATGAATTGAGAGACAAGGCTCGTTCGGTTGAACCTCCAAGGTCTCCGGGAAGATAAAGCTCAGGTCTCGAGGGCCTACTGTTTCACGTGGAATTTCGAGAACCCAACAAACCAATTTAATGGGCGGAAAAAACATAACGTAGTTGTCCGGATGCTGCATAAACTCACGGATATCCATGCCTCCATCCATCTCGTGTGTAAGGCGAATTTCAGCGTCGTTTTGCAGGAAGGTGGAGAATTGGGGGATGAACGGGGACTCATACACTAATGTTCCTTGGAGTTGATTCGCTTTCACCGAAGCCCAACTCCACGAAGAAAACGAACTTGTTGCTTTCAAAGCTTTATCTCTGCTGGATGGTGTACAATCGATCCACCAACATAGGCTTTGGAGGAAACATTCCTGGGCTGAATGTTCCTTGCCTCCTTGAAACAGCACTATCATGCCGTGAAATTGCTTCACCCTGTAAGGGAAGAACTCCGAGCTGTCAAATGCACTAAGGATTCCCGCGAATGCATTTATGATGTCAGTATAGAATGACAGATGTTTCGAATCGTAGTTGGCCAAAGAACCGTTCAAGGAAGTGATTGTGAAATCAAGTGCCTCAAGCGGAAAAATATTGTCATAGTTGAAGTGTGACCTCTTTGATAGGCTTATGTCTTCATCATCAAAACCCAGGCCTTCAATGCAACACGTTGTACTGCACTGGAGATACATTTAGGCACTTGTAAAAACCAGTCGCCGACAAGACAGGAGCATTTCCCGGTGTGTCTAACCGCGTGTCGCCCATTTTGAACAGCGTACTTGCTCGAAATCCTCTTCTAGAGCTAGAAAGACGGTACCATCGAGGTCCAAGCTGATTCGTGGCTTCCTTGGCGTGCCCCGGACGCCCGGGAGGCCATGATGCGGGTCATCTCCAAAAGCAGCTATGATGATGATTTCCGCGACTTCGTATATCTTGCCCATATTTCGGATGATATTGTGCCTCTCTTCAGAATTATTTCGGTCTATGCAGTAGCGGTCCACTCATAGAAATGGTATGCCAAGGTTGACTGCCACAAACATAGCGTCTTCCACAGTTTTTGGCACATTTGATGGGAGTTCATCACCCGCAATGTCCGTCTCCTGTATAACGCTACTTCCCCAAACATAACTCAAGCACAAGTATGGATGATCAGGGTCTATGACGACGAGCCGACGTGTATTGCAATCGATGACCCTGAAGGGTTGCTGGACAGACTGGGAACACACACAACATCGGTTATGTTCTTTCGCGCATGTTTCCAGTCGCGGTCGAATAAACTGATAATCCAGGACATCTGAATAGACTTTTCGAATCATGGGTGGCGGAAAGCCGCCGTGAACAGGTTGTATAGCAGAGAAGCTCATCCACCCGAAGTTGCTTGCTTGAACAAGTAATGCGAGGTCTCTAGTCCAGCGCCGACTATAATGCCTGCACTCATACTGGAACAATTCAAGCGAATCCGGCATATGGCAATGCTCGAAGATACCGCGGAACTGGAAACAGATATTGCAGCCTGTGTATAGAGATTCAGCTGTAATCTCGGCTACCTGTGGGCCTAGCAGGGCGTATACGTAGTCTGGATGGACGGGTGAGCAAACACCTGCATCGCTCGCAGATGTTGTTAATTGTCGAAGCGCTCTCCGTCGAGAACGCAACCATGTTCTGCATACTCAATATTCGTAACTCATTCATGGTGAGTAGTCCAAATTCTTCAACGGCGCGGGAGTCGAGGCCGCTCGTGACCTCGCTGTTGGTTTCGCCATTGGCGATGTTCGCGTCCAAACCAAGCGAACCCAAACGCGGCGTATACAGTGATCGTGGTGGTCCTGCGTGCTCAGGTGGCGTTGTAACTACTCGCCGGCGGTACCATGGTTTCCTGGGTCGATTAATCTTCTTTATTCCGTGGTATCGGGAATCGACAAAGGGATAGCGCATGTATGCTCGACTTTGGCTGCAAAGAGCTAATGTTGCATGCACAATTCCAGTGCGAGGAAGACGTTAGAGTAGGCAGGTAGGCAGTGTTGGAGAGGCAGCACCACCACCACCACCACCAGCGGCCTCACCTGCAGCCATGCTGAGGAGTAGGTGAGGCTGAACAACATCCTCTGGCAATTGTATCGGATGGATGCAAAAGCCAGAGTCAAATTCAACGTCATCGCGCAAGGGTGTAGGTAGGTACAACAGTCGACTGGACAAAGACCTCACAACAGCGCAGTAAGACACAACACAAGCTCGAAAAATCCATTTGCATAACATTTACTATATACAAACATAATGCCTCTCTAAAAATTCCCAAGATCGCTAAAAAGTTTTTTTGAGACCCTATCAAACGCCGCTGATGCGACACTCCGATGCCGAGGAAGAAAGATGTAAAAGAAAAAGAAAAAAACGTCACAGCTTACGCATGTGGAGATGCTTGTGGATTCAACTTGCCCAAGTCCACGCTCTTGTGATATCGCTTGCAGGGCATATTCTGGTGCGAGTCCTCTTCTTCATCTTCGATTTCAAACATGCGCTTCAACTCTTTGCACGCAACCATATACTGCTGTCTCGCACCGGGACTCTCCCTAAGAGGATTTGGTGCCTTGTCCCAGCCGTGTGGTACACCAGGGACGCAATGGTAGTGAACGCGCTTTCCGAGGTCTTTTTGCAGGCGGTCGCGGAAACGCTCGCCCTCGGCAAGGAGCATATCCCATTCGCAACAGAAAAGTACGATATCATCTGGGAGGGCTTCAAGCATGTGCTTCGGAGCTACACCAGGACTTAGCCATGGGTGTGAAAGGTCAAGAGAAGGCGGCTGTAGGTATGAGTCGTCGAAGAGGTCTGTGAAGACAGCAGGAAGGTTCTGGTCTACTCTTGTGCAAGTCTCGCGACGTTGTGCCCGCGTTTGTGTGTAGTCGACGGATGGGTAGAAGGATACTATGCCCCTAATCTTGAGAACAGCGTTGGACGCCTCCGTCATGACTGATACCCCAGATGTATCCTTGTACGACGTAACTAGAGATAAAGAGGACGCACCCGTTTGGCGGAGCATAGCGATTCGATCAAGCCGCGACTTCTGACGTACAAGCGGGACGCGCGAGCCGTTCGGAGTGAGGTTCTGGGCGGAGCCTTGAGACTGCTGGATAACGGCGTTGGGCACGCTACCCGCTCGTTCGTCGACAATATTGGCGCCGGACGTGGTTCGATCGAAGAGCTCGCCTTGTAAGCACAGCGGTACCGTAAAGCTCATGTTTCCTCCTGATGAGAAGCCCGAGAGAGCGAAGCGATCCGAGTCCAGCATCAATTCGTCGGCATGTTGCGCCAGCCAGAGCAACGCATCGGCACCATCTTCGACAGCAGTAGGAAACGGGTTTTCGGGCGCGAGACGATAATCCACGCTGACTACAACGGCTCCCACTTCATTGATTACGGCACCGCACCAGCGCGCATCGTCGTGTGCTGTTCCGAGAACAAATCCACCGCCGTGGAAATTGATTACAACAGGGTATTTCTTAGTACCCTTCAGTTTCTTATGCTTTTTGTATTCCTTCGGTACGTAGAAATTAAGGCGAAATTTTCCCTTGAGCGGCGACACGGTAGCATCGATATCCTTGTGGAAAGCGGGCTTCGGTGGTCGTGGACGGGCGAGACGATGCAGCATCATGCCGATGCCCATCAGGACGCGCCAAAACTGCGCTTGGATATGGAGCATCCATCGCGGGCGGCTGGCCTTGGATGGTGGTGCGGTGTCGACAGAGACTGTCATTTCGGTATGGGATGTTGTGCGTGGAACCACTCTAGGCCGCGCGCGCCATGAATGAGGCCGAGAGTGATAAAAGAGCTGAAAGGGGCCTGTGCTTGTGGCAAGCCGCGTGTTGGCAAGCAGACGAGTGATGTATAGACCGCGAATAGTGTGGGACTAGAGTTATCACTATAGGTTTAGTAGACTTGTCGAGTGCTTAGTTGGGGTCTTGGTCGCTGGGCTGAGAAACCTTCTAGAAAAGCGCAATACGGGTTGGGTTAGATGGGTGGTGACGTAGGCCTTTCAAGGGGTCTCGCCTTTCATCGGCGGCTGGCCAAGGCCACTATCACCCCATCGATGTGCCATCGTGCATTTACCCCACTTGGGAAGGAGATCGCGCAGATGGGATTCGGTAAGATATGCATGACAGAGTCTTTGCGCCATAGCAACGTGTACGCGCAACGCCATGAATCGCATCCGAGGACTCTGCGCTGCCTCGCAGACTCGTCACAGCGCAAGTACGGAATTATTAAGACCCAAAATGAAATCACGCAAACATCACCACAACCATGAAGCTACTCGGTTGGACCGGCATGAATTCATACCGCTCACTAGTGATACGTCTATGGACCAAGTGCACCAGACGTAGGACCAGGCCCATGGTCTGCAAAGAGTACGTGTAGAGACGCTGCCATTTCCATGGACTACCAAGTCGCCAACAAAATATCATTCCAATACCCAAACCCCCAAAAACAAGCAAGCCGGAACGGGTATAGGGCTGCTCAAGTCCTTAGAGAAGCGCCGGACGCTCGCCTATTGATGCTGCCGTAAATTATGATGCAAGTATAGGTATATACCAATACGAAGGTTGACAGCGAAATCAGCACCAAGTGTCAAATAACGCCGATGAAGTTGTATGCAAAACATGCGCGAAAGGAGTGAAGGAAGAGACAAGGGAAGTCAAGAGGCTGTTCGACGTAATCACGCATCAACAAACTCATACTCTTCATCCTCGGGCGCCACACGTCGCTTGGAGCGTGGGGCGTCGTCGTCCATATCGAGAACCTCATACTCGTTCTTCACCAGCTTCTCTGTCTCTTTCGTCTCGAAGCGCTCGACAGCCTTCTCCAGAGCGTGGTTCAGGATCTGGCTGCCGTGGCTAGGACCCCGGGGGGCGTCGTACGAATATGCGATCTCGGCGTCGGGAGCAGGGGCAGCGGACGGGTGCTCCACATCCTCATCGGCGGACGACTCGTCACTAGCGAAGGCCATGTCTTTGTTCAAAGCCGTACGTGCTTTCATGTGGCCGGGGTACGATGACCTATATGGATTAGTACTCTGATGGTCCAGCCAAGCCAGGTTGAAGGAGCGACTTACTTGAAGATGTTCAGCTTAGCAGGGCGGGGCTTGCTATCCTCTTCGCGCCGTCCAGGGCCAAACGCCTGCCCATGCGCCCACTTCGCCCTGCTGTTCCTGTCGCGGTTGAACTCCTTGGCGTCGCTGCGAAGGTCGCCAGTGAAGGTCTGGGAGGCCGACATGATGTTGCGAATAGCTCCGATGGCTAGGTTGTAGACTGTGCCTCGGCGTGTCTGATGTGGTATGCAGAAACGGGGTGGCTTGGTAGATCTAGAGGTGGCGCGCAGTAGATAGGTAGGTAGGTAGGTAGGTAGGTAGGTAGGTAGGTAGGTAGGTAGGTAGGTAGGTAGGTAGGTAGATTGGGTGTGGTGGAGAGGGTAAACAGTAAGTGAGCCTCTGACACGATAAGGATGTCAGGGTAATAAATGGGGGACTGGGAAGGCGTGATTGATGACTGGCTGCTGTCTTGTGAATGACTCTGAGAAGTGACTCAGGATAATGGAAGTCTATTGGGGCAAAGGCCGAGTGGCTATGCAGGTAGTTATGATAGATTGGGGCTCGTGTGTAATGACCAGGCAGTTGTTTACTCCCGCGGCAGCGCCGCCCTTATGAGGTCAAAGGCGTAGGCACCATCCCCGCTCTTTGTCGTGGTTCCTGATAAGGAGGCAATGTGGTAGTGGGAGCTCATGACCCAGATGCCAGCTTCCGACTCGCCGAGGCCCATTTCCCGCTTTGGCCCGAAGCGCCTTCGGTTTGACGCTGTCGTCCATGATGCCATCATCGGGGTTTCATGGGCCGAGTTGGCTGAACGTGGGCGAGTTGGAGGCCTACCGTGTTCCTGGGCAAGGGTGAAGCTCTCAGCTTGCAAGCTCTCAAGCGCTCCAAGCTGCTGCTCCAAGTTCCGATCGCCGACTCCGCATCAGCCTCTACACCTCAGACAGCAACAGTCACGGCATGCATCCCAACAATCGCTGCTTATTATATGACGCCCCTCAGCACGCAGCTTCGATAAGGATCCGGATTCGGCCGATGTATCTGCGCCCTTCACACTAGCGTAGGGCGCTCATCTATCTGCAGACCAAGTTATGCACCCCATACCGTGGGGTGGGAGCATCCGTCAATCAGCTATCTGGGAACACTAACGTGTCAAATCTTACCATACATTACTAACACGACCGTTCCTGATGTACCCCTAAGTACACGGTTCAGGTATGGTACGCGGCCGCCTCGTCCTCGTCCGTGTCGCTACCCTCTATTTGGCCAGCCTCGCTTGGAAGCATGTCAGGAAACCAGCCGTACTCCCCGAGCTCCACAGTGTACTGCCCCATAGCATCCTGCCTGACCTCCACACCTTCTCTCCGCAAAGCATCCGCTTGGTGGGCTGCGGCACTGGGTCCCCTTTTTCACAGTCAGCAATCGGATCGCAGGTAACAAAACCTTGTTGTTGTGATAAATGACACTGACCTCGGGCTGATGCCGCCTTTGGCGTTGATCACGCGCTGCCAAGGCACGTTGCCGCTATGAAATGTAGGGCTCTTCTTGCTGCTATCGGTCGATGGCGATGATAGATTCTTGAGACAGACTCCGACTTGTCTTTGACGTCATGCGTTAGTTCTGCTGCGACATGATCGCGATCAGTGCTACCTTGGACATTCGGCTATGGTCAAAGGAACAAGTCAGCAAGTTGTCGTCAACCAGTGAAACGACGCACGCTTTCCGACCAACCTGGCAATGTGGCCGTAGCTGGTGACCTTGCCGTGGGGAATCTCCTGGATCGCCTCGTATACTGCCGTGTACCACAGCCAGACCTCTTCTGAGCGCTCTCCTGGCGCCATAGTGATCCGAGGTGTAGAGGTGATTAAGATCGACTGGCAGGGTCCCATCGCGATCGATGGCTAGTTATGACGCGCAATCACGTGATGCTAGATGATGAGCATGCCAAGCCCATCAACTTTCCGCGCCGAACTTCGCGACTTGTACATCCACCAACTAGTCCCACAACCAAACCCAAGCATGTCAGGGCTCGCCGACTACTTGGCCAAAAACTATCTCACGGCTGATTCGGAGAAGAAATCGAAAAAGCGCAAGCGGAAGAACAAGGACGCAGGGCTCACCATCGACGATGATGACAATCTGGGTTGGAAAGACAAGGCGGACGACAATGACGATGATGCGCCGATGATAGGTAAGGACACTGTAATTGCTCAGGGTTCGGACTGTGATAGCTAACATGGACTTTATCAGTCGGCGGAGGCACACTTAAGAAATCTAAGAAGAAGTCAACAGGTACCAGCGCGGCGACCTGGACAGCCGTAGGTGTCGCCGCACCCTCACACGCCGAGCAACTCGCTGCCGATGCAGCTGCCGCCGATGCCATAATAGCAGACACCGCTGCCGACCGCGAAAAGGCTGCAGAGGCTGAAGATGAGGCGCCGGAAATGGTGGATCAAGATAACGTGCTCAGGATGGAGTCAGGCGCAAAAGCAGGCCTACAAAGCGCTGCGGACGTCGCAGCAGCTATGAAGAAAAAGCAAGACGAGGAAAAGCGTAAGGTTGAAGAAGCCACAAAGGAGATGGGAAGCGCTGCGCAAGAAACCATATACCGAGATGCGAGTGGTCGCATCATCAATGTCGCGATGAAGCGCGCAGAGGCACGGAAGAAGGCTGAAGAGGAGGAGCGTAAGAAGCGCGAAAAGGAAAAGGCAGCGCGCGGAGACGTACAAAACGCTGACGCCGAGCGACGGAAACAACAGCTGCAGGATGCAAAGACAATGACAATTGCGCGGTACGCAGATGATGCAGAACTCAATGACGGGCTGAAGGAGCGAGGCCACTGGAACGATCCCGCCTCGGGCTTTTTGCGCAAAAAGAAGGCGGGGCGCAGTATTACGGGAAAGCCACTATACAAAGGTTCTTTCCAGCCAAACAGATACAACATTCGCCCGGGACACCGATGGGATGGTGTCGATCGAAGCAACGGCTTTGAGAAGCAGTGGTTTGATTCAAGAAATCGCAAGGCAGATATTCAGAAGCTGGAATACCAGTGGCAGATGGACGAATAGCGTCCTGGTAGCTACATCAAGGCCTTACACTAAAGAGGAGATTATCATCATCTGCATAGCGCGGCGTTTTGGGACATGTATCAAAATACATACGGAAAGCTACAAGCTCCGTCAATTACACCACCCGACTCCAATCTCAGCCTCTTCATGTCCCAGCAAAACAGGATATCCGGCATAGCAAACAGGTACTGTGTCCAAGCTTATTCCCTAAAAGTAAAAGGAGAAAAACGAAGACATCCAATAGCGGAGATTCGCTAGTGTTTACCCATCTAACTACTAGCCCGCTGGTATCTTAAATAAGACGAAGACAAGACAACCTCCAAAGGGAGTAAGACTGAGAGAACGTATCAGAGCACTAAATCACCAGCATCAAGATGAACCTTTTCCAGCGTACATCCACGGTCCTTGAACCATTTAACATCTTCCTTGAAGGTGAACCGATCCTTGAAGTTCTCTTCCTCGGGAGGTTTATCCTCGTGGCTGCCCTGCTCCTTGAAGCTTACCGGAAGGTACTCTTGTGTCCATGTTGACTCGTTGGGATCGAAGCCTCATCCAAAGGAATGGAGCCACTCAATCTGCTTTTGCGTGTAGTATTCTGCGCGTTCGGGGGATATGGCGTTTTTGATGATGGCAGTGTCGATCTTTTGGAAATCGTCACGCCAGTCACCGTATTCTGTGCCCTCGTATGAAATTAGATCGACACCACTGTCTGGCTTTGGTTCTTCGACGTGGGGCGCCATGTTCGGGCAATGGTTCTGGGTTGCTATGAATGATGGTTTTGACAAGCGAACTTGCTGGGTATGGTTGGAATGAAGCTTTGGGAGAAACACTCTAAATTGCATTTGAGTGGTTTTTATGTGTTCAGTGTGAATCATGTGTTGTACACTATCCTCGGGACCAGCGGACCTTTCACCCTTGGTGAATCTCTACGATGCAACCCTCATGCATCATACTCGCCAGCAACACAATGCAAGTAATGCTTCGACAGCGCGAAAGGCTTTCTCCTTGGCGTACTCAAGTTCTTGGCTTGGTTAGATCCGGGCCTCACCTCCGCGATGCGACTCCCAGATGCAAGAGGCCAGGGCAGAACCTGTTTGCAGCGTTTGTTTTGCATCGCGTTGTAGAACAAGGCTTGAAATCAGCTTGGCTGAAGAGCTGAGACCTTCTTCGCACATCCGTTGATCTTCCTTTCCACATGTCACCAACTTGGACAATGTAGTCGATATTTATGGTCTAGATGTTTGACGGCAATGTTGGAAGCTGTACCCGATAGAATCAATCGGAGTGCGAATGTGTATGAATCATTAGAAACGCAAAGCAATAGTGCATCTTCCTGGCTTGGACGAGCTTGTTAAGGCATTTTCTAAACTCTTTGCGTATTTCGCGATTGCATGGTTATATGGGATACTCTTGTTCCAGGTTCCTGTGATGGCGATGGCGATGGCGTCTCGTTAATGGAATCATTCTGTTGAGGCCATTCAATTTGTAATTTATCCGCCGGGATGAGTCGGTCAGACATGCATATATACAGTCGCGAACTTTGCAAGGGAGATAGATCCACGAAGCTTTTAGGAACCTTGTATTCCTTTGCTGGAGGGATGACGTATTTAGAGCGTGCTCGAGTCATTCTGCATTCGACCTGAACATCACATGACGTCGCGGCAACTTTGCGTCCCGCCCACGAACTGCACACTTGCGGCTCGCGATTAGGCGCAAACGATGCGCCACAGCCTCCATGTCCCTCTCCAAGTCTGCCAAAACATACCTTCTAAACCAAGCAAAGTACAAGAATCTCAATGCCTTCATTTCGCTAGTCGATCCATCCGTCCTCATCGCACGCACCGATGCCTCGGGCCAAAGCGCTCCACTCTCTGAAATCAGAGACAAACCGATCGCGATCAAAGACAACATCTGCACAAAGGACTTCAAAACTACGGCATCCTCAGGTATACTGAAGGACTTTACCAGCCCATACGATGCGACGGTAGTGAAGCTTCTTCAAGAGGAGGGTGCGGTGGTGGTGGGAAAGACCAATATGGATGAATTCGGCATGGGCTCGCATTCGACGCACTCACTTTTCGGCCCCGTAAGAATGCAGAGGACTGAGGGCGAGGATTTGAGTGCAGGAGGAAGCTCAGGTGGAAGCGCGCTTGCAGTTGCGAGTTCGCAGTGCTGGGCGTAAGTCTTCGATCCTTGTCAAGTCGGGCTACACGTACTGAGACCACCAGTGCGCTAGGTACCGATACTGGAGGCTCTGTCAGACTCCCTGCTGCGTATACGGGCGTTGTTGGGTTCAAACCTAGCTACGGTCTTCTGTCGAGACGGGGGGTGATTGCCTATGCCAACTCTCTAGATACTGTTGGCATACTGGGACGGTCCCAAGGGTTTGTAAGGACCATTTTTGGTGAGTAAAAAGACTGTAGGCCTTGCGGCGAGTATCGTATCTGACGTTGCATACAGACAAGCTCAACGTTCATGATCCGCAAGACCCGACCTCCATCCCTCCTTCAACACGCGCAAGATTCACGGCCCCCCAAAAGAGCAGACAAAGCCGCCCTCTGAGGATTGGCATTCCTCTCGATTACAACATTGATACACTGCACCCCATTGTCCGTAAAGCATGGATACTGCGACTAAGGCACTTGTGGGATCGCGGACATAGTCTGCATCCCATCCGTTTACCAACAACACAGCAGGCGTTATCAGCCTACTATGTGCTTGCACCGGCCGAGGCATCTAGCAATCTCGCAAAGTACGACGGAGTCCGCTTCGGTAGTAGAGCAGATGGCATTGACGGGACACCCGATAGTGTGCTGTTCGCCAAAACTCGTGGCCAAGGGTTTGGACCTGAAGTTCAGCGCAGAATCTTGCTTGGAGCGTTTTCGTTGAGCGCCGAAGCTATTGACAATTACTTTATCCAAGCACAAAAGGTCCGCAGACTGGTACAGCGAGATTTCAACAATGTCTTCGCAACGCCCAATCCGCTGTTCGAGCGCGAAACTACATCTCAAGAGGAGCCAAGCGAAAAAGTCGATGTCATCATATGCCCCACGGCACCATCAATGGCGCCGTCGTTATCGGAAGTCGAAACTCAGGATCCCATTCACTCCTACATGAACGATGTCTTCACTGTCCCTGCTAGTCTTGCTGGGTTGCCAGCGATCAGCCTTCCTGTAAGAGCACGTTTAGGAGAAGACTCCAGGGCTTCAGGAGACTCTTCCTCGTCCTTCAACGCCGTGGGCTTGCAAATCATTGGTCAATACGGAGATGACCAACTTGTCCTTGATGCTGCGGAAATCTTCTTGGGGATCTCACGAACACCTCAAGTCCGCCATGGGCCACAAACCACTGCTTGGGGTGCTTATACGGACGAAATCGAGACTATATCTGAAGCATCGTCAACCTCGTCTTCAGAACCCCGGGCGAGTTAATAGAGGTCTTTTTTTTTCTTTTTTTCTAAATGTGGTACGGTGTCGCTCATCTCCCGGGGAAAATCTCGACCTGCTCGTGGCGAAATGATTATCTCATAGAACTAGAAGATATTGTGCTTGCCTTCACAGGAGTAGATATAACACAACGAGGAAAGAAGGGATGGTTGTACGTGTACATCACAGCCATATATATAATAAGATATGCTGAAAACGGAAGCAAACGGTGCTCCTACACTGCTCTCAACTCCTTCCACATTGTCCATCACAGGCTGATCTTGTAGAAGATGCTCCATGTCAAGATTCCCTTCAAGGCAGCGACTCGATCACAGCGAACCCGTCACAAACACTAGCCTATCAGTGAAGCCAAGAGACATGTAAAAGGCGCGGATCCACCTCGGCCCAACATCCAGCGCAAGTTTCGAAGCCTCTCTCTTTTCCCGACCGCCTGCACCGAGTTATGAATCTGAGGCGTGAAACGCAGCAAGCGCTCTGCACATCGACATGTCATCGCGTCTTGAGGAATCGGTTGGGACATTCGATTCGCAACCCAAGCCACCTTGTCCGTCGAACGAGTACGTATTCACATGGGGGAGGGTCCATGGTCCCAAGTACCGCTGCAGCCGCCCTAGCCTCTACACACCTCGTCCTTACCCCTACCATAGCCCGTAGCAGCATAGCAGTAACGTGGGTTGGGAGAGAAGAGAAAAGCTCCCAGTTACGTATAGGACAGCCACCCCGACAAACGAGCGGCGTTTGTATCCATTTAAAAAAAAATACCACTACATCACACCATGTACCTGTGTACCCGACCCACCCATCTTGCGTCAACTAGAAACACCTAGTCTGAAAGTAGAACCCAATCCTTTGCCCTTTTGCCCTTCTTTTCCCCACGTGTTTTGTTCGACTTTCAGCCCCGGGCTAGCGGGCCGTCGCGATTGATTGGTTGTCCAGCTCACTTGTGGAGGGGCTTAGGTATGCTTTAGGATATACTTACTGGTGCGTTACGACGCATCACTATCACTAGATCTCGCGGTTGCTAAGCCGTTTTAAGTCTAGGTCCTAGAGCGGTGCCGCTACGTCACATGTACGCTCACACTCACGCAGTGTATCACGAGCCAACAGGGATCGCCGTATATTTCTTTCCCAGGAGGATGGGAGAGTGTAGTGAGTAAGGTGAGAGTAGAGTACCGGTGAAGAAGAGGCATTATCCAGCTTTTCATTCTTACTTGTTGCCTAGAGGTACTTTTCATAGAGAGTGTGCACGGGAACGTGTACAGTGGGCTTTACACATGCAGTGTCGCCATTCGTTCAGGACCCCGCCATAGCCAGTGAACGGCTGAGACGTAACCGAACCCGATAAGGAAAAGGTTCCAACTAAGCATATCCCACGTTCACGGTGCCCGTAGCCGTGCCGCTGCGTAGCCCGGCAGAAGCAGCGGTGGCAGACACAGGGCTCCAGATCAACGGGGCGGTCCAGTGAGCGATCTACATCAAGTTGTCTCGCATGTGGCGCAGTGGCGCTCGCTTCATGACGCTAGATTATACCGTCAAGGAAAGAAAAGCAAGTCTCATCTTCCGAGACCTGGGCTCCGGCATAGACTGTAGAAGCCGAGAAGTGAAGCAAACCCAGGATGAGAGGAGCAAGTGGAGACCAGCTCTGCGCAGCAGACAGAGACGGGTAGCCTCGAGGTGGAGATGAAAACAAGTCCATCACCATGTCGTCGACAGACAGTCATGCCAGGCTGAACTGACGTAAACTAGCCTGACCAAGATGCATGGTCTTTGAAGCCGGCCCGATCAAGTATCCCGGTCTCCAGTGCGCGACTTGTGCGAGTGGCCGCTGTCGCCTAAAGCGGCTCCATTCATCCCCAATTATACGTCCTCCTGCACCCAAAACAACCACCAGCCAACCACAAGACACATCCTCGTCGTGGAAGTAGTCGGTAAGACGAAGGTGGTCATCCACTCATTCCTGCCATGCCCACCTACTCACGCAAGCCGTTTCACCTCCACCAATCACATTGCTCGTAACAGTGGAGTCGATCTCGTTTGAAAGGGTGGCGAGGCGTAGCCTAGGGTCTTGGAAGCGTCGTATCGGGGAGCTATCAGGGCTCTGGTAGGGGGTGAGTACTCGATATGTCACTCGATTTCGGACCCCACCGCCGCGGCCGGTGGCCGCACAAGTCGCGCATGACCCATACTGGACGGGCGTAACTGGATATGTGTGTAGGTGGGTGGGGGAAGGAGGGAGGAAGGCAGGTGGTCTCGAGCCTGAGTAGGCGAGCTGGAAGGTCGGGCCTATCTATATAAGTGCCTGTCCCTCAGCACCTTGATGGTTCATCACGCTCACACATCTGCCAACTCAAACCAACCAACGCACACTTACACTTTCCAAACCCCCAAACCAACCAATCAATCATCTTCAAAATGGCCCCCTGGTACGTCTATCTTCACTTCACACCAATCAATCTTGACTTCCTGTTGGACTGCCGCTGCTGGTGCGGTGCTGTAAGCGGACTAGCGGCAGCACCATGATGGTCGCACCGTCGTCATGTGCAGCAGCAGCAGCAGCAGTAGCAGCAGCTATCTTTCCTGCTTCAAGCAGTCTGGCGGGGGAGGCGGGGGGTTACACAAATGATGGAAATCGGATGTACTAGCAAACTTATTCTTTGATAGCAACTGCCAATCTTGCAACTGCGCTGGTGACTGCTCCAACTGCAACTGCGGATCTTGCTCTGTAAGTCTCTCCTCCTAGTTTCTCCCGATATCTTTTCTTTATCGGCTTTTGGCTACCTTGAACCACGCTAATATCTGGGAAACAGCACTAAAGCATCTCTCAATCACCTCATCATGCCCTGAACCTCGGACACCTTTTTCTTTCTCCCAGCTTTCGACAATAAGTGCTTCGTCGAGCGAATAGGAGATGGAGCCATGACAAGATGTTTAGATGGGGACGGGGGGAATAATGTCGATTTGTCAAGTTTCATGTTGAGGATTTGATATGAGTTTTGCTGGGATAGCTATATAATGGATGATGGATTCTGAATATATGGACATTCACTTGAAAAGATGTGTGACTTGCTGTTTTATGGTGACTTGATGTGTGAATGCTATGGATTGATCCCGTTGAATGCAGTGGAGTAAATGGGAAGAAAACAAAAATTCTTTCGTTTTTTCTCTTCCTGTTGTCATCGTGCCATGGTAGTGAACTCTAGCAAAAACAAAGAACCAAAGACGTAGATGCTATGAAGTCAAAACAAGCGACATATTGCTGAGTAACCGACGGTAACCTATATTACGTTAAAGCAAATGGCAACATGAGTCAGGGGACACGAGCAATGCTTTACTAGGTCAGACGAGCTTCAATTCAATACAGCTGGACGACTCCATCTCTGTCAGAGGAGACAATATACAAAGTAGTCATATATCGAGATGTTGCCTAATGTCATCACCAAGTCTCCACTCTTCGTCCCGGACGATGCGATCAAGCGGGCTCTGCACGTCGTCTTCGTCGCTTCTCCTCGTTCCTGTGGTGCCTGTATCGCTGATCACGGTGACACCGCTGACGCTGCCGCTTGTACTTTTACTTCTTCTCTTCTTGAACCAACTTCTCTTGCTCTTGGTGCTTGCGGCGTCGGTATCCGATGTTACTGATGCGGCATATTCGCGCCCGTCGCCTTCGACAAGCGTTGGGTCGGTGCTTGATGCTACGCTGAGGTTAGAGGAGAGTTTCCTGAGGTGGTTGGCGTCCAGGTCACCAGGGGTATCCATCGGTGCGGGTTTGGGGGTTGGGATGGGCGTGGTGTCTGTAGAGGGGGTAGCTTCGACTAGCTCGGCATCGCGGTACCATTTCCGACGGCGAGTATAACGACCCCAGCCGTCTTGACCTCTTCGACCATCTCTCCACTGCTAGGGTCAGCGTCTCTCTAGTGAGTACACAAGGCAAAGCATTTTGCATACCTTATTGTCGTAGTAGATCCATCCCAGCTCTTCCTTTGATACGCTCTTCTCGGTTTTACCATCTTTCGGGGCACCCTCGACTTTCCATTCACTACCCTGCACCCATCGCCATCTCGAGTTGCCGCCGTCAACCTCAGGCAACTCAAATTGGTCTTTGGGTGGCACAGGATTCAGGTGTTCGTCCGTCCACGACGCTCGCTCGTAAGCAAGCATCGACGAAGTCCAGCCAATACCTAGCCACCTTCGCTGATTTTCGTAGATGGAAAAGGTAAAGCGTATCCCTGTTGACTCTGGCCGACGCTTGGCTGCGAGCGAGGCTGCAACCTCTTGTGTACTCTTCTTCCGTGGTGGGAGGGGAGGTGCGCCCTTTCGATCTACCGGTGTTATCTCACCAAAGTCTAGACCGGTAATAAAGGCACATGTTTTTCGGACAGTCCTGGATCTCCAGAGTATTGTGCGCGTGATGCGCGCTGGTCGCGAGTGCCAGCTAAGCATCACTGTACCTATTGCCAGTACAACTCTTCTCGTAGACAGGATGTAGAAAGGTGGCAGCGTAAGGGCTATCCATAGCGGGAGTACGAAGAGTATGCGGATGAAAAGTACGGTAAGCGCTGGTCGCGTGGTAGCCGATGTCGCCGTCCGCTGCGTTGAGAGGAAGTCTGTCAAGCGCAGGAACGGGTCTAGCAGAATGTTGCAGCGCGAAGTAAAGAGTTTCAGGCTATCCACAATCTCCTCCAGACTCTTGTGATGCGTGATGTTGGTGTCCGACTCTATCCGCTTGTGTCCCTTCTGTCCCTTCTCGCCAGTCCACCCTGTCGATGACAGCGGGGAATATCTGCGCGTGTACATGCCCAGAATCAAGCCAGACACGACAATGATGGGCCCGGCATATCTCGTGACTGCATCACCATACATGACGACAGCCCAGAAACTGGCTACCAAGAGGAAGCTCTCCCATGGATCTCCAGTCGTCCATGTCACCAATCCAGCAACCTTGCTCAGCGGTAGTATGAAGGGGTGCGAATATGCGAGCACGCGGGTAATCTGCGGCGGGGTAGCGGCCAATAGAGGTGATTTTTGGTGTACGAGTATTGCAGAGCGCAGTTTGGTCTGCGGTGTCGTCGGGCCCAGGTTGGCGGGCGAGAAGGTGGCATAGGTGGGCGGGTTCGGGTCACCTGTAGACTGCGGGGACGACGCATCGTTACTGGACTTGGAAGGGGTGGACATGTGCTCTATCCAGGGTATATCTAGTCGCGTATGAGCATGGTGGTTGCGCGACGATGCTCACATGGAATGTTGGTGCGAGCGAGCTTGAGAGGAGCAACCAACCTAGTGCTGCCATGCATGGGCATGTGCGTCATCGCCCGGCTGCGCAGATGAGGCTGAGGACCGCGTTCTTGTCAAGCCACGCGCAGTGTATATATAGGCAGAACAGTGCTCGGCAAAGCCAAGGTAGGATGGAAGAGAGTTCGAAATATGTCAGGCAGAAGACACATGGTGCTGCCGTAGTGGCTGATGACCTCTGCGGGGGTCTTTGAGCATGTGAATGTCCTTAGTCCGAGGGCTACTTGCGGAGGCCTCATGCCATCCGCTCGGCCATGACTTGCGGGTAAACAGCAGATTGGGCGTATTTGCAAGGAATGCATCACTTCTAGTTCTAAGTTTGGCAGCTTGCACAGACATTTGCTTCCGACGAAGCCCATACAAGATGCTTGCGAAGATGGCAGTTTGCGATCGTGACATGATTGGCAGAGTGTCTGTCGATCACGTGCCAGCCTCGGAAGCTGGCCGAAACTGCGGAAGGCGTCCCAGAAATTTTGGCATGGCCTCATCGCCAAACAGCATCCACCACCCAAGAGCATACGACCAGCAGTACCGTGTTTTGTAGTTGAGACCAAAGGCGTTTTCTCACTTTCTCCCAGGCTTTATCCTCTTAACAATGGTACACGGCCCAATTGCACTTGCGCCACTCTTGACTAACATCTGCAGGCTCACCGTATAATAACACAAGTCGTCTTTTCCGGCGCCCGAATAATAGGTCGCGCCGTCTCCGAGTCGTACCGTCAAGCCGCCGCCTCCCAGAAATATGCAGCCGCCAGCCAAGGCGGTGGGGGTGGCAGCGCCTTCTCAGCTTCCAACATCACCATGGACGAAGCCTGCCAGATCTTGAACGTCGGACCGGGAAAGATGGGCAACATCGAGTTGGAAGCAGTCACAGAACGGTTCAAGCGGCTTTTTGACTTGAATGACCCGAAGAAGGGCGGCAGTTTCTATCTGCAGAGCAAGATCTTGAGAGCAAGGGAGAGGATCGAGAGGGAAGTCCAAGGGCACCAACGGGTGGCGGAGAGGGAAAAGGAACTAAGGGAAGGGTTCAAGCCGAAATTCACAAAGGAGGACTGAGGTCAAACTAGACGAAGCGTTGGACCCGGCCCAGGAACGTCAGCACTGCGATTGCGGCCACAGACCAAAATCCCGACGGATTATACAAAGTGATGGAGGGGGGTGTCTTGTTGCATTTGGGTGGCGTTGGGCATAGCGTTTGAGCCTTTCATGGGCACAGTACAGCGACGGCGCTCTGTGGTTGAGCGTGTAGTTTGACCGGCACGAGTATGCTTTTACGTCTCTCCACTCTCGTGTGTATATGTACTATCCACTAATGTTCTACTATTGTACCATTATACGCCCAAGGGGATGCTCAATCTGAAGTATACCACATTCATGGCGTTTCGAATCCACCCAGTGTCCAGCCCAATGTCTTGAAGTAGAGTCTACTTGTTTGGCTTCATTCTATTCTAGACGACCCGCTATGGTCGAGACTCGCAAACGGTTCGGACATCGGGGTTGCACTCACCCCACACGCCAGCGGTTCGCGCTAAAGGCTTGGCTTACACCTCGTCGCTCGTAACACAAAACTTTCGCGCGCAGACACCGTTGCTCCTCCGCATCACACTGCAATCAACCAACCACCCCCGCAAACACACATATTGATCACGCGTATCCTCGCATCCGCCCTGCAAACGCGATTCGCCATGGGAGACTCATATCGACCAGGGCGCGACCGCCCGCCACCGCTCGCAGACCGCATGACATTTGGCGGCGGCGGCGGCGGCGGCGACGGCGACAGTTATCGACCTGGCGGCGAGCGCAACGGCAATCGCTCTCAATTCACCTTCGAGTCCAACCACTCTGCCCCGCGCTTCCCACCCTCTGGCCCCTCTGCTCCGCGTGGTCCTTCCGGTTCCGCTGCCTCGAGGCGGCGCGGTCGAGGCGGCGCTGCGCGAGGCTCGTCTCGTGCCGATGGAAGGAACAATGCGAACGGCTTCCGTAGAGGCGGCTTCAAGAAGGCCGCCCCTCACGAGCGCGCCCTCCTCCAGCATCGTGACGCAGGTAGTCCTGAGCGCGCACTAGGTGTTGAAGCTGACTCCAATCGCTTCCAAAATCCTGAAGACATGTCGGACGATGACGAAGCCGATATGGATGTAGAGAGCGATGGTTCTGCGCATGACGAGCACGATGGCTCGGGGAGTAAGCCCAAGGCGGCTCGGACGCAAGTCAAGCGCGCTGACGGCGACTCCGTTCCTAAATGGTCCAATCCGGACCCATACACCGCTCTGCCGCCTCCAGATGAGACTACAGGGAAGAAGACCGACTTCGTGAAGCTGATTCGGAAAGCGAAGAATCAAGAGGCCGAGAAGGCTGCTGCACACAACTCTGTCGTTGCCAATGATGATTTCATTTCATTCGGTGATGATGACGATGCTCAGGAACCAGCTCAAGGCTCACTGAATGAATTCACGCACATTGATAGCATTGTCAACAGACAAGAAGCTGCTGTAGCTGAGCACCGCGCGCCTCGTGGTCCCAAGGCGAACAACAAGCGCAAAGCTACAGTAGGGGGTGTAGTCGAAGAGTGGCAGCCTGTCCGTAATGGCAATCCAACCCCGTGGCTCACCTCTGGTGAACCCTATGCGCATCTTACTAGCGAGCCCGAGAAGTGGCTTCACAACGAGATTCTGGATTTCTACGACTTCGTTGCGCCCAAGCCATACGAACACGAACAACGTAACAGGCTTGTCAACCGTGTCAACAGCGCGCTGGGTCAACGCAGATTTCCTCAAGAAAATGGCCGTGTCCTATGCTTTGGCTCGTTCCCTGCAGGACTATATTTGCCCACGGCTGACATGGATCTGGTGTATGTGTCTGATCGCTTCTACAATGGCGGAACCCCTGTCGTCGACATGTCGGTAAGGGGCGCCAACAAAAGCCTACTTTACAAGGCTTCCAACAGGCTCAAGAGCATGGGAATGGATGCCTCTGGGTGCCAAGTCATTCATGCTAGGGTCCCTATCATCAAGTTCCAGGATAGGCTTACCAAGCTTCAGGTTGACATTTCTTTCGAGAACCTGAGCGGAGTCCAAGCCCAAGCTACATTTGCGGACTGGAAGGAGCAATATCCCGACATGATATACATGGTGGCGCTTCTCAAACAGTTCCTTGTCATGCACGGTCTGAATGAGGTTCACACTGGTGGACTTGGAGGTTTCAGCATCATCTGCTTGATCGTCAGCTATATCCAACATTCCAAGAAGCCCGAAAACTTGGGGGAATGCTTCCTTGGGTTCCTCAAATATTACGGCGATTTCGACGTGTCTAGGAAACGCATACAGATGCATCCACCGGCTATCATTGACAAGGTAAGCAGTGACCCCTGACCGCTCTTGTAGCATGCAAACACCTTTCTGTTGACTTCTTTTCGTAATGCTAACGTTTTTAGACGAATTATGGAATCGATGGTCGCCCGGAAAAGTACGACAACCTTTCTATCCAAGATCCGAATCGCCCCGAAAACAACATCTCCGGCGGATCTCACAGAGTTCAGGACGCATTCGATGCTTTCAGAGAAGCCTACTATACCCTTGAGGATCGCATAAGGGCTACCCGTGCCGGACAAAACATCGGACCCAGCATTCTCGAATGTGTCCTGGGCGGCAACTACGAAACTTACTTGCAGCAGCGAGCGCATCTAAAGTCCCTCAAGTGAGTTGCGTTGTACTGGATTTGATGCAGGGTAGCTTTGGCGTGCCTAGGTCGCCGAGACTACCTGCATCATGCTTTCCTGCTCCACGTATGCTTTCTTAAACTACTCGGACCCTTTCTTGGACTAGACTTTGCCCTATTTAGTGGGAACTCGTTTACCACAGCCTTCGACCAGCACATTCACCAGGTTCAAGAATGGGACGACGAAGGGGCCCATGCTATGGAGGAGATGATCCACGCGCAGATCAACGACACAGCGCTATCATAGAACGGACGGATTCGCGCAAAACTGTAAGGATGGGGACGACCGGTTGTTCCCGACAAAGACCACGTGTTAATCGGAGTAATATGTTTTATTATCATGCGGATGTAGGCGAGTACGGATGCTCCGGCGCGAGTCTACTCACCACAGCCTTTTTTTTTCCATGTCCACGCCCAGGTTTAGTACGGCATATTTTCTGTTTCCAAAATAGCGTCCTCGTATGAGAGAAAGATACCCCAGAGTGCTCCGCTCGCCTGCCCACGCACGTAACACTCTAGGCGTTTGGGCGACTTGTAGACGTTTTGTTACTTCCTTCCCGGGACGGACGAACGGACGAACGGACCTTGATCGATGTCGGAACTGGGGCCCTCTCCCCTCGCGAAAAGAAGCCATGTTGATCTCTCTTTCTCTCTTCCCTTCGGAAACAGACTTCGACGCGGCTACTTTGGACGACGAGCTTTCCATCTCCCTTCCGTTCCCACTGATGTTGGTCAGTCAGTCCACTCTGTCCCGGCCCCTAAGACCTAGGTCGATGAACCGAACCAACAAACAAACGAGACGCACTCGTCTTGAACTATTCCGTTCACAACTCTTGTCCTGTCCCGTCTTGTCTCATCTTGTCTCGTCTTGTCTCGTCTTGTCTCGTCTTGTTTTCTGTACTTTGACATGTCCCATGATAATCGGTTTCCCCGCCCACCCCCTTGTCCTTTTTTCACGCTTTTTACATGCTTGCTTTTCCCCCCTCCGTCCGATACATACCATGCTACTAATCTCACTACCCCGTGCGGGCAAGATTATCACCTTTCTACACGACGCCAAAAAGCCAAACAAAAGCAAATATATATACAAATCCAAAGGTTGGGTTGATCAAGGGGATGAGACTTGTTGAATTGCAAGGTTTCCTCTTCCCTTGCTCGGCATCGTTCTTTAGAAATGTTGGCCAGCAAACGGGACGTCTTTTCTCATCGAGTTTGGGCAGGCTTTTAGGCATGCACTTGAGGAAGAAGGACCGTCTATTTGCTTTGCACTTAATTGCACGTCTATGGTCCACGCGGTATTCTCGTATATGTGGTTACTCTCAAGTAGAAATTCTGCTGAAGAAGAAGAAGAAGAAGAAGAAGAAGAAAATGACAAGCTTTACAACAACGCCAGGCTAGTTATGCTCCAAGGTAATCGTATCCTCTCAAAAAAAAAAACCCTCGCCCTCCCCCTCCCTACTACTCCCAAACCGCCTCCTCAGCCAAACTTGCTTCCACCACCACCGCCGCCTACAACTCCTTCTTAGTCTCAACAACAGTCTCATTCTGCGCCTTCTCAATGAGATGGCGCGCAACAGTCGCACTTTCCCTCCAACTCCTCTGGCGCTGCCAGAACTTCATCTCAGTTGTCGTCTCCTGCAGGCTGCTCAGTCTAGCGTCTTCCTCGAGACTCTTCCTAGTGATCTCGCCGCCCTTTTCGGATAGCTTGGGCATGTTCTGTAGCTGGCTCAGATTCTCTTCAAAGTACTGTTTGCGCACGAGGAAGCGTTCGCGACGCTCCTTTTGCAGGCCAGGAGAGTCCAGTTTGGACAGGACGAGGCGGACGCCCCAGCGAAAGAGGATGAAGAGGTGTTCGGAGAAGAAGACGGTGAGGAGGAGAGCCCAGAGCTGGATGTTGGAGGGGCTGCCGCTGGGGCCCGTGTGGTCGTTCCAGAACATGTAGACGAGGGCCGAGGTGGTGAGGCTACCAAGCCAGGTGAGGAAGGAGAGAGAGTCGAGCCAGGGGCCAATGGTATCAGCACGCCATGGAGTTGGTCTGCGCATCTCGACACAGATCTTCATTGCGTCGGCACGGAGCTCGATCCAGTCGTTGATGAGGAAAGAAACAGATGTAAGAGGCCATACAACTGAAAAGAGGGAAAGGTATCCGAACTGGACAACCATCTCACGTAAATCAGCAGTAACATCATAGACATCGAGCTCTGCCTCTTTGCGGACACGGTCAAGGAAAGCGGCGTCCTCTGGTGGGTCATTGTCGGCAGTAGCTGGGGCAGATCCGCCATTCTTAGCGGCACGATCAGACTGCATTTCCTTGTACTTGGCAAGCCCACGACGCTTGAGATACGGAACGATGAGTTCCATGCCTAGGTTGACGACCTGAGCGGTGACGGTGAAATAGATGACCTGTTTGCGAAGACGATCGGGGTTGATGCTCCAGCTAGAGCTCTCTTGTTCGAGGTGCAGTTGCTTCTCCTCCTGTGCAAAAGGTCGAACGGCCACGTTGAAAATGTCAAGGTAGGGCACAATGACCTTACCGAATGGCACGTAGACGAACGCGGTCAGGAATATACCCATATAGGACATGATGAAGTTCATGACAAAGATCTTCTGAGTCAAAGCCTTCTCGTACGCACCGTGGGTCTCATAGTTCTCGAATTGAGTTAATCGAGTAGCGGCCTTTGTTAGGATAGTGTTTAGAACAGGATTGACGGTGGTGAGAATGCCAGTAGGAATGAAGACCTGGGAGTAATCAGTAAAACTGGGAATAGCTGAACGACTGCAACACGCACCAAAACGCTCTTCAATGGACCATTATAGATCTCCGAGATGAAGACCTCAATACCAAAGCAAGTCGCAATGACAGCTCCAAGCGAGCAAGCTGCAATGATTGCAAAAGGAATCTGCAACAGTTGTCTCTGGAAGCGCTTCGAGGCAGGGAAGAAGCCAACGTGCTCGCCTGTGACTGGGTCGGTGATGGTCTTCTCCGGTACAAAGTCCTTCTTCCTGACATCGATGGTGGAGACGCCCTTGACACCCCAGCGAACGCTTAGGTCAGTTTCCTGATGCTTCCAGTATTCGGTGAAGACGGTGCACCACAAGGCGCTCGCCAGGCCGTAGATAGGGGAGAAGGAGCCGAAGAAGAGCCAGGAAAATAGGCCGAATGCTGCAGCAGGGATGAGGAAGGTGAAGTAGGATTGCGTGAAGGCGAAGTAGAAGGCGATCTGTAGGTCTTAGCTGTGAGCACCAACATCAATGCGCGGTGGCTTACTTTCTCTCCTAGACGATTGCGAATGTCGTCCAGGTCCTCAGTGGTAAGAAAGTACTGCGACGTCCACTTCTTGATCCAATCCTTGTTGTAAGCATGGTCATGCAGCGCAAAGACGGACTCGACATTCGCCCACTCGGCCTCCTTGGGCGTGATGCCAGCTCCGCCTTCCGACGGAGGGTTCGTGATTAGCTGGTATATGGTACGCAGCCTCTCGGCCTCATAGAGGGGCTCCGCTTCGAGCGATTCGCGGGTAACTTTGTCGGGGGCAGCAGATCGGACGCCGTGGATCCAGTCGCGGACTCTGCGTTCCCAAGGATCAGCAATTGGCCAGGCAACAAGAGGAAGACGCTGCGCGGACCTGGACCTGTATACTTCACCAAACAAGTGCTCGTCGGAAGCGACCCTCACAAAGAGCAGGATCGAGTGCGAGTCCCCATTGCGGACCTCCGTCTGCAGCCCAACGTTCGCAAGCGCCTCACAAAGCTTCTCAAACTGCGCCGCCGCCTTTGCCTTGTCTGTGTGATCATTAGCCCGTTGCATCATTCCCCCCGCCATGCGCCAAAAACAAAGACATACCCGTCTTCGCAAAGCGATAGCAAATGACGTAGTCGACGTCGAAGTTCGTCTGCAGGGCCTTTGATTTGGCCATGTTCGACTCGGAGCCCGAGGTGAGCAGGGCGATTTTGACTTGATATAGGGTCCAGGAGAGGTGGGAAAAGTAAGCGATGGCGGGAGCAGCAACAGCAGCAGTCCCCTCTTTCTGGGTCGACATGCCCAGGAAAGTTGTAATGGGGGTCGCAGGCCGAGCTACCGGGGGCCGCAAACGTCATCGGTCGCCTATTCCCTATCCCTGGCTGGCGTCATCCCTGTACCGCATCACACCCGCCTGCAATCCTGCGTCTGCTGGATTCGCGACGGGCAAAACAGGATGTTGGTGTGACGGGGAGGCTTTTGTCATTGTGCAGCTCCTTAACGTCAACATGCGACGGCCTAAGCATAGTGTAATGCTGTGGCCACTGTCGCAGGCAAGAATGTACTCATAACAAGAAACCACAAGTCCCTTCAGCGCATACAACTCTACAAAAGCTGCCTGCCAAACATGGTTGCTGTCCTGAAAGGAAAGCCGTAAACAAATATCCGCCATGTCCGTCGCGTGCTGCACTCCACCCAGAGTGGCTGCACAATTGCTGCGCAGTCTCCAATTGGAATACCCGAGCCTCGTGTCACACCAATATGACATCCCTACGCTCCAGCTCTTGGAGATCTGCACTAGTAAGATCAAATCCCTGGAGGCAGCCTACCCTCTCGGCCGTTATTGCATCCTTCCACCTTACAACAAGGACTTGGCTGCCCCCTATAGACTCAGAATATCCTAGTAACAAACAAGACCACAAGCCCGCGAACATGTTCTCATAAAATTGCACCTGCGTCACGGGAGGTTGAAAAGATGTGATATAACCCCATGAAAGGCTTTCCATGAGTAATGATGGACGCCCGTTGAATATCTTTTGTACAGGGATTAAAGGCGCAGTGAAAAGGATGGTATCCACTGTATTGAGAAATTCTTGCGAAGCCTCTGAATTGATGGATACAGAGGTTGCAGAGGACGCTTCTGAGGCTATGCGCACGTTTGATATCAACGCATTGTAATCGTCCAGATGCAACCCCCAAGTGGATATCCAATGAACAGCACCTGTCCACCCAGCCCAAGACCAGGAAGGGAATGCAGTTCGCCGCGCATTAGCTTTATATACCGAACTCCAACTCAGTGCACAAGCCAAGCATTTTTCATTGACGCCAATCCCAATGGCCAGGGCCAGACAGTATGGCAGCCCAGCAATGTGATAGATGGAGGAACCAATTCCCGACAGGTGCTGTACGACCCCAGTGAAAGCGTTCAGTGCGTCCGAGTCGCGGCCTAATTTACGATGAGTATACTTCTTAACTAACTCATAAAACTCTTCTTGTCGCCTTATAATGCTGAAACGGGACTCGATGATCGACGAGGTTCTATCGATGTGGCCAACCGGTGCTATTCTCACCTGCCAATCCTGCCAGATAACACAGCCGGGGTCTTTGATATGCTCTAGGCCACCCAAAGACTCGGTCCATGAGACTGTGCCGCAGTAAAAGGACATCTCATGATCGGTGAACACGAGCAATCTTCTGGATAAAAGTCCTTCTTGAAATGTCCAAGCGCGTGTCATCCACGCCGAATCTCTCAACTCCCGGTGGGGATCAGGTCCTGTGTAAGCAACAGTCCCCTGTTCTAGAGAAAACACTTGGTACTTCGAAATTCGAGCAGTGCTGACGCCAGGCAATCCATGATGTTTGTTCGGACCGGTTGCGACAATGGTGAACTCGGCATTTTGATAAATCTTGTCCATCTTGCTTATCTGATCAAGCTTGTGGCTAGCCTTCTCTTGATCAATACAATATACATCGCACCACAGGTAGCGAAATCCAAGGTCGGCAGTAACGGTAATGGCGTCCAAAACCGTTCTGGGAAGATCAAACGACCACTTGGAGGCACCAGTGCTGTGTGATCTGTCGGGAGTCGTTGCAGTCTCTGTATCATCAGGTCCCCAAACGTAGCTCAATGCAACCCAGCGGAAATCAGGCTGCGCATCTACAATAGTCTTCGTGGCGCAATCCATGAGCCGCATGCCCTCTACAGCCAGCTTCTCTATACGACAACGCTCATGGTGCTGTAAGCAACCATCGATCCAAAGCTTGGCCCGGCGGTGGTCATAACGACTAAAGACGCGTTTACCAATGAAAGTGCTTTGGTTCGCTTGTGTTATCGAGAAGCTTTTGAATCCAGAGCCTTTCCAATCATTCCCAAAGAATTCCTCAGATGAAGCGCCATTGGGTAGGCGAAAACACCGAAAGGCCTGAGGTACCCAATCGGAAGAGAGCTGTACGAGGAGACCGCTCAGTATCTTGCAAAAAGCGCAATTCGAGCAGCGCTTATCAGGAATAAAAAAAAGTTTGATGCGACCGGTGAAGTCTCTCATCTCCATTTCGCTTACTGGACGATCGCGTGGCAAGTCAAAAAACTTCAACGAACGACATGATGTACACAAAGGCTCCTGCACACGTTCGTCAAGCCCGCCGTTTTGTAGATCGCTTTCTTCGCTTCTTGTCGTCGCGGGTGGTAGCATGACCAATCTTGACGAGTGACTGAAATACTCAGGGTAGTCCATCTTGCTAAATTTGTGAAGGGTAGTTGAATGGCGAAGCTGAGTGGATAAATCCTGGTTTGTGATGGTCTAGATGATGCGATAGACAAGAGCTAGGCAGCAGTCATCAGGCTGAGAGATGGAAAGCGCGCTTAGTCATTGACTTCAGCCACGAACACAAGGGAAGATCGTTACAATTGACCTGTTTGAAATTGATGCTATTTCATGCAACCAGGTCCCCACCAAACCCGATCGGTCGTCGAACTGGACCTTGCTGTTTGTAAGGTACTATGGCCATGGCCTTGTAGGTTTTGCCCATGCCGTTCGGGCCTCTGTCGATGAGTCGTTTCCAGCCTGTTTCTAGGCGTTTCCGTGTTTCTTCATCCTTTGCAACCTTGAGCAAGCGATCAGCTCGTTCTTTGATGCCCATTGTTGAAAGGTAAAATGATTGTTCAACGGGACCGTGAACCTCAACGCCAGGCGAGGCATCCAAGGCTGAGTCCGCTAGAGCGAGAAAGTCCACATCAGCCGAGAGATCCACAAGACCCGGTGACGCGAAAGGCGACACAGTAGTATGCGATCGGATGCCACGAAGAGTGTTGGCTGGAATGGTATCTAGAGGACCGTAGTCTAAGATGAGGGCTGCACCGGACGGCTGCGATTTCACAAAGCTTCCCTGATCATTTTGTGTGGTTCCAGATGCAGTGGGGGAGGCTGAAGCTTTACTAGGTTTAGCATTGCTGCCACCTATCCGTACAGCGAAATCAGATACATAGGCAAGTGATTCCGGTGAGATCTCAATGACCGCATCGGGCGTATTCTCCAATTTCTTGTACCGATCTGATAGCTTCGGTAAGTACAATGAATGCGGTGTTGGTGTCCTCGAAACTGTCAGCTCAAAATCAAGCTTCTCTACTTTTTTTGACGTGGAAGAGCTTGTTTTGTGTGTATCAGCGTACGGCGAAGTCGGCGATACGACAAGCTCATGCCAGTTGTTCTTGGGTGTCGTAACGCCGTGCTTGGGTTTTATGGGACCGGTCGGCGTAATGATGGTCGAGGATGCAGGCACGGAAGAGTTGGCAATGTTCTGGAAGACGTGAATCGGGAGGGCATCGAAGAATTCGTGGGCGAGTATGAAGGGAGCGGCTGTATCCTCTAGACATGCTATTAGCATCTCCTAGAAAACAGGGTTGTCAGAACATGCCTTTTGGTACAAGTCGTATGTCTTCGCACCACTCAATCTTACATCCTGGGATGTACTTGCATGGCGCGGTCAGACCAATATCGCTCTTCTTCAGATTTCCGGTTCCCGAAAGCAGCTTCGCTTGCTGTTTCTGTAGATAGGGTGATGCTTCGATAAGGTAAATAGCTTCAATACTCTTGGTGAAGGCCTTGAAACTCGATATCGTCTAGTGCCAAGTCAGCTTTCTCTCCGTTCCTTTCTCGGCATCTGTCATACCCTTAAGATATCATCCATCAATGTTCCTCGTCCAGGGCCGACCTCAATGATCTGGACCTTGTCTTTCCTTCCTTGAGCCAGCCATTCTGCGTAAAGCCATATGCCAATAAGCTCGCCGAATATTTGACTAATCTCAGGTGAGGTTACGAAATCGCCCTTGGTTCCGAATTGATCCTGTCCGCTCGTAGTCTGTCGTGTATAGTAACCGCCTTCGGGATGTGTGAGGCATTGCCGCATGTATGCCGCTACGGAGATTGGCCCAGTCGTCTGCAAAACTAGTCAGCATTGAATTAGTGTGCTCAGATATCTTTCTCACAGTAATGGCCTCAGCCAGCGTCTTTGCAAGAGGCGTTGACCACTGCCGTTCCGAGCTTGCAGGTACCAATGTCGAAGACCACCGAGCAGCACATTTTGAGTTGTTACTAGCAATTAGTCTAGACACTGAGCGACCGGACTGTGTCGCCGTCCGCAACAAGTTTAGAGATTTGGTCCTCATGTCGGTATACGTTATCGAAATTCCATGACGTTTGCGCGTTCGGAACCAAAAGTTTAGATCGGAACACCACAGTGAGCGAAGCTATGACCACATGTCGCAGCTTCACGTGCTACCAACCATCTCTCTGCAACACCGTAATACGAAATATCATTAAACTCCAGTGATTGAGTCTGATCTCGCTGGAAATCATACAAAAGGATCAGGGTCTTCTAAAATCACAGAAGAAGCAACAAAAAAAAGGGGACAATGGCGTCACGTTGGGCAAACGACGAAGCAGACAAAGCCGAAGAGCAACGACGAAAGAAAGAAAAAGAAGAAAAGAAGCGATTAAAACTACAAAAACAGCAAGATGCAGAGGCAGCAGCACGCGCAGCACAAGAAGCAGAATCACGACCCACAAAACGACGAAGACTATCATCAGGCGATAACGGCGACGAAGAAGAAGGACCTCAACCAAAAGAACCCCAAGCAGAGAGAAAACTACTGCGCCTTGAAGGCGGAGGCTGGACTTCATGTCGCCACACATCCAACTTCGAAACGCTCAACCAAATCGAAGAAGGGTCCTACGGCTGGGTATCACGCGCGCGCGACGTAACCAGCAACAGCGTCGTCGCGCTCAAAAAAGTGAAAATGGACTACAATCAAGACGGATTTCCCATCACCGCCTTGCGCGAAATATCTATTCTCCAGCGTAGCCGCCATACTAACATTGTCACGCTTTACGAGATCCTCTCCGGCGACACGTCCACGCAAGAATGCGTCCTGGTGATGGAATTCCTAGAACACGATCTAAAAACGCTGCAAGAAGACATGAGCGAACCGTTTATGGCCTCGGAAGTAAAAACACTACTGCGCCAACTCGTATCTGGCGTGTCCTATCTCCACGAAAACTTCATCATGCACCGTGATCTCAAGACTTCGAACATCCTGCTCAACAACAGGGGCCAGCTTAAACTCGCCGATTTCGGCATGGCACGATACATACCGCCTGCGAATGCGCCCCTCACACAACTCGTCGTCACGCTGTGGTACCGCGCCCCCGAACTCTTGCTCGGCACGCGCGACTACGGCGCTGAAATCGACTTGTGGAGCGTCGGTTGTGTGTTTGGGGAACTGCTTGTCAAAGAACCGCTTCTGCCGGGCAAAAACGAAGTCGACGAGTTATCGCTCATCTTCTCGCTGTGCGGCCTGCCGTCGGAGAAGACGTGGCCGCAATTCTACCGGCTGCCCAATGCAAAAAGCCTAAAACTACCACGCGAGCATCAGAGAAATAGCCCGGGTTTCAATCGTGCAAAGTTCCCCTTTTTGACGGCTGAAGGGGTGGATTTGCTTTCCTCGTTGCTGGCGCTAGATCCGCAGAGGAGACCGTCGGCGAAGCAGGTCCTGGCCCATCCATACTTCAAGGAGCAGCCGAAACCGAAGCCCGCGGAGATGTTTCCTACTTTTCCGAGCAAAGCCGGGCAGGAGAAGAGGAGGAAGAAGAGCCCGAATGCGCCGAAGAGGGGGGATGCGCCAGGTATGCAGGGTAATTTGGACTTCAGTAGTATTTTCAAGGGGAGAGAAGAGGAAGAAAAGGGTGCGGGGTTTCAGTTGAAGATGACTTGATAATCTTGATGGGTAAAACAGACGAGACATGCTCCTGACTGTGGGTCGAGTCGCTAGTCTGCTTCAGTATGCGCCGGTAATGACGTGAATAATGATACATTTCTGATACAGCTCCTCCATGCCCACATCCATCCATCCTTTTCAACATAGTATACCACCAGATTTAGACCGTCTATCTGCGATCCCTACTCCGGCTGCGATCACTGCCGTAGGAGCTGTAGCTGGGGCTTCTCCTTCCTCTACCTCCAATGCTTCCGCCACCACGACCTCCTCTCCGTGGCGGGCTGTCCCTCCTACCGTAGCCTCGTCTTGGTGGAGTCCTAGATGGCGAGCGGCTGTAAGAAGAGCGTGACATGCTTCGTCGCGGTGAGCGGCTTCGAGATGGTGAGTACGATCGCGGGCGCCCTCCGTATCCTCCTCGTCCACCGCGACCACCTCGGCCCCGTCGCCAGTTTCCTCCGGGTGACATTCGGCGCGGTGGAGAGCGGTAGCGTGATGATCCATCGATAGGCGGTGGTCGGTATGCCCCAGGCGGTCCTCCTCCTCTTGGTCCTCGTCCGCCGCGTCCATAGCCGCTGTCAAAGTCGTCCTGGAACCTATCGCGTGGTGGTAGTGTTGGCCCTCTACGCGCTGGTGGAGGGGTCTGCGAAAAGCGGCGTCGAGGTAAAACGATTGAGACTTGGATCTTCGCTCCGTCGAGCTGTGCGTCGTGCATCTTTGCGATTGCGCGCTCAGCATCGTCGATTTCCTCGTAGAGAATGTATGCGATGCCGCGGTTTATGTTGACTTTATGACAGTCAGCCTGGTGTTCGCGATGATGCTAAATGAGGCGTACAAGTAGGGTTCATGGGTACTCTAAGATCTTTGATGACACCGTATTTGCCGAATATCTCTCGCACATGTTCTTCTTTGACGTTTCTGGTCAAGGCTTCTACTACGATCTGTCGAGGTATTAGCACCGTATTCCTGTACTTGGAGGGCTGAACCAGAGCAGAATTTCCATGCTCGGTACCAGTCGGTCGGATTGCTTACTTTTGCACTTCTGGGCGCTGGCGACCCATCTCTTGGGGTAGGGCTGCGGGTGTAGCTCCTTCCTCTCGAGCGCGATCTGCTGTCCGGCGTATAGCTGCGTCTCCCATTGCGCCTGGGGGACGGCGATCTGGGCGAGCGGGATCGAGTAATTGACCGAGAACGTGTAGGAAGTCGTGGAGATACGGAGCGCCGTGGTGAGCCGGATTGTGCTGAACGAGGGCGGCTGGGTGATGTCGTATGCGACCTGTCGCGAGACGGGCTGCGCGTGCGCGATCGCGATCGTGCTGGAGATGGGGAACGGGACGGCATGGCTGTATTTTCTACGATAGGCGAGTGCAGTGAGATTTGGTCTCGGAATCTGTACCAAGATGCGTCTCGACGTCCGGTCAGGTACTTTCCTATCCAATGCACTCGCACGCGTAACTTTTTGGGTAGTGAGCTTTGAGCTGCGAGCTCGGTCTTAGCTTAGGCACGTGACCAGCGCGAACCGTCCGTAAACGGTCACGGCAGCAGGTGTAACGTCATAACGGTGCGAGGTCAAAGGGGCGGGAGCTGGGCCAGAACTCGGACCTTACACGTCAAATGCGGGCCTTGCCCACCTATGAGTTGTAGTAGCAGAAACATGCAGTGTTGTCTCCAGGATACGGTATTGCGTGGCATTCGGCGGACCTTCTGGTGCTGGCTCATTCTGGTGCGTGAGACTTCGCAACAACGCCCCCAAGCGGCGAAAACTGTTCTGCTGGACGGCTACTTGAGCCGCAGCTCAGTCTCATCTAGAGGCTGGGTTCGAAATGACAGCGCCCTGACCCGCTGTTTGTCTTCGACCCCAGAGAACGGCAGCTGCGCATGGACAGACACTGGGCGGGTATCGCGGTGGACATAGTCATATTCGGCGCGCTCGCTGCTGCGCCTGTGTCGGGAGGAACTGGCAGTATTGACCCCCCCCTCCATGATAAGCAGCTGCATGCTGGCGCATAATAAACGCGTGACTAGTTGTCAATTTACAACAGATCAAGACGGGGGGGTTGCATTTCGAAACTGGAAGAGTGAATTGCGTCCGCTCGATTTCCTTGCAAGGCGGGGTCAAAAGAGCCCCACTATCAAATCGTAACTTAGGCCAACAACGCAGCACCAAACCTTCTCACCGCATTTGCACTCTTGCTCTGCTTAGTCAAAAGCACCTGCGTCTCCTCTGCCTCACTTCCTTCAATCTTCTCATCACTACAAGCTCCTGCAGCACGCACATCACCCCTCCACTAAATATGTCCTGGCAAGGTGAGTACCGCGTCGACTGTGGACGGCAATAGCTAACGTACAGGGCAGAATACGTTGACACCAGGTATGCATTGCTTTAATCTCGATGACCAGTCACATCTAACGCCTCTCTCCAGCCTCGTCGGCACCGGCAACATCGACAAGGCCCTCATCTGCGATACCGAGGGCGCAACTGCCTGGGCCGCATCCGCAGACTTCTCGGTACGTGATCCGATCGATCACGCGCTGGACCCAGCGAGCATTTTCAGCTTTCGCCTGATGCAAGCGACGGTGGCGTCACATACATGGAAGAATCAGCCGCTGACTGACTGCAGCTAACCGGCGAGGAGAGGGCAGCCATTGCCAAGTCCTTCAGCGACAAGTCGGAGCCTAAGAAGGTCATCTCAGAGGGTGTCAAGGTGAACGGCGTAAAGTACATGACCATCGAGGCAAGCGAGGACGCGCTCAAGGCAAAGAAGGTATCGTCCCAGATATTGCCCCTCTCATCAGGCGCAAGCACTAACCGCAACATTAGGGCAAGGAGGGCCTTGTCGCCTTCAAGACCGGTCAAGCCGTCATCATCGCCCACCACCCCGACAGCATCCAGACCCCCAACGCCTTCAACTCGGTCGTCGAGCTCGGAGAGTACCTGAAGAAGCACGGAATGTAAAGCGCCTTCGATTCGAGCCTGTTTGTAGTTTAGAGATATTTGCATAACCTCGAGTTAAGGAGTGGTGGACGGATTCGAAGGGAAATGATCAAAGGTATAGATATGATTGATGATGGACGACATAGCGACACTGGAGAGGCTACTCCGATACAATGACATACCTTCACACCACATCCTGCGGACGTTAACGTTTAGTGGCAAAGCAAAACCACTCAGATCGCAACTGTCTCACAGGATGCACCCTCTCGCTACTCTCGTATTCTATCAAGCTACGACTGACTTATCCTTTTACACGCACTCCTTCTATGCCATCCATTGTAAACCAAACGCCACAACGCAGGAAAGACACATTCGCGCAGAAGCAAGAACACGCAGTCAAGCCAACGAATAATACCAAGCAGCAGCTACAATCCCTTCATGCAAGCCAACCGCCTAACAACCTTGTCTCCAAACGCCCTCTGCAACTGCGCAGCAATAACCTCCCTCTTCTCATCCGCATCCCTATCCAGATCAAACACAACAGGACCCCTCAAACAAGCACTAACCACACTCTCCGCCGTATTCCCCAGATGACTTCTCACCCACCTAAGATGCTGTGACTCCATCTCCACCAGCTTTTTCTCTACATCCTAATTATCTCTCGGTTTCGCAGTTTCTAGGTTAACAGCCAAGATACGGTCAATAGGCTTCCAGTGCGCGATTTCCAACAACACGATACCAAGGGAATACAAATCAAAGGATTTCTTATACGACTCGCGACCGCTGGCGTTTTTGTACAAGGCTTCGACACGAACGCCTTCCTCGAAATATTCTTCGAACTTGTTCTCCGGTTTCGGGCGCACGTCATCAAAGCTGAGCTTTGTCAAGTGCGTCGTGCATTTTGTCCTTGTAGTTGGCCAGTTTCGCGAGTAGCTTCTCCATCTTCTCGTGGTCGAATGTAGCCCATTTGAGTCTCTCTGGGCATTTGCTTGAATTGCTGCACAGATTTGAGCGACATCTTGACGAGGTCTTCGGTGGGCGGGAACCGGGCTGATTTCTCGCTTCCTTCTGTGTGGCCACTCGTGCCGTTTTCGATCAAGTAATCATCAGAGTTTCGTAGAACGAATTCTTGGACTTCCTCTACGAGGAGCGGGTCAGTGAGCTTCTCATGTTACTTGCTTAGCCGCCCGAACGAGTAGAAGAGTTTCTGCTGCTACTCCATGATATCGATCAAGCCTTTCGACATGTGGTTCCCAAATGAGCTTGTCATCACGGTAGTCGAGCTGAACGAGTTTTGCCCAGTTGAGCAGCCGATGTTGTTCGACCTTGAAATTGACTGCAAGTGCTTGACAATCTCTCTCCAGATGGCACGCATCGGAAATCAACTCGTGACCTGTGTCGAATGGCTGGAAAGTTTTGCTGAAGATTGACAAACTTGAAATACCTTGGATGCATCCTGCGAACACTTGGAAAAAGAAGGATACCCCTCCAATTGCGAGTTCGGCCATATCTGCAGGCGGACCGTGTGTGAAGCAGTGGTCTATTTCTCCGTATGAAGCAAATTCAAAACGAAAGCTATACCCAAGACGTATGCTGCGCTAGGTGGCTCTCGTGCTGGCTCTCTGAGTAGTATCACAATTAGCAGCACGATAAGGAAAACGAGTGAACAATGAAACAGTCATAACCTAGACAAAGACGAATACTTGATCGTACACATCAGGCAAGGCTATGTATGTCTATGGTACGTCGCCATGCAGATTCGCAACCTGATCTGTAACCAACACTGCCCCATGGCCATAAGTTCCGACCAAGCACATATCATGATGGCGTATTGCAATACCCTGCAAATCCTGTCATTGCGGCTGTGAGGCGTTCTGTTGAACCCATCTGGTCTCAGAACAGAAGGTGAGAAGGAGTGCGCTTCTCGAGACGCCGCGGTCCGCACAGCCACGCTAGAAAGCCAAGCGAACGCGAACCCTAGTTAGCGCATCGCCTCGCATGCTGTCATCCATCTGATCAACACCGCGACACGCCCTACACATCCACCAGTCACCAACGTCACGACACGTCCCCCTCCCCCCTCCGCCGTTCGGCAATGCTTCTCGAGCACATCAATCCCTGGTACCGCCCCCAGTCAGAGTTCGACCCAACGCCTTTCGCAGCCCTCTTCTTCCAAGCGCCTGTAAAGCTACTCCTGTACCACACATACCATCTCCTCGCCTGCCTGCGCTCTGCGCCGAAACCTACACAAGAGCCATTGATACGGGTTGTTTGCATATCGGATACGCACAACCATACCCCAGAAAATGTTCCAGATGGCGATGTACTCATTCATGCTGGGGACATGACGAATGACGGAAGTGTAGCGGAGATACAGAAGCAAATCGACTGGTTGAGCTCATTACCACACGGCGAAATTGTCGTGATTGGTGGGAATCATGATACCTTTCTAGATCCGAGGACGCGCCCTTCGCTGTCGGAAGAGCAGAGAAGAGGCAGGCTGGACTGGAAGAGAGTGCATTACCTGCAGCACAGGCGTCTAAGCCTCATGGTCAAAGTTCAATCTAAGTATGGCAGCGATCCGGATGCAACGACGCCATTGCTTGCCGCAGATCAGAGCGAGAGACGAATACATATATATGGCGCACCGCAGATACCGGCCTGTGGCCCTATGAGCGTCCATGCCTTCCAGTACGAGAGAGGCCGCGATGCTTGGTCGGAGACCATACCCGAGGACATAGACATTCTCATTACCCATACGCCACCAAAGTTTCATCTGGACCTATCGTTACCAAAGGGAGTAGGTTGTGAGTACCTTCTGGCCGAGACCAAACGCGTAAAGCCTGCGCTACACGTCTTTGGTCATGTACATTGGGGCGCTGGGCGGACTGTAGTACGGTGGGACAAAGCACATGATGCTTACGTGAGAGGACTATCGACCCAGTCAAGACGGACACGCGGAGTGCTCAACCCCAGGCTATGGTGGAACGTCGTCAGAGTCGCATACCGTGGCATAAGGGAGCTGCTTTGGGACCGGGTGTGGGGAGGTCAGAGTCCAAACACTATCATGATCAATGCTGCCCAGATCCACGGAAACACGGGGCAACTGGGCAACTCGATCCAGGTTGTCGACATCTAACATTGTCCGTCACAGTATACCAGAAATAAGTCGTAATCGTAATGTATAAACACATCTTGATCAACACAGCAGTAAGCACTTCATTGTCGGGAAGCCTTTTCGAACTAAAAAGGATTCTGTTGATTTAGCTTGACTATCTCGCACGAGAAGCCAAGTTCAACAAGGAGACCAGGCAGATTCGCCGTTCCCCGCGACTTTATTGATCGTGGTCATGAAACCATAAATCGTGCAAACCATGCCATGCCATATTCCACCACTGAGCAAAAATATTTGCGCACATGCTCAGAGACGACGACCACGGCGACCACCCTTCCTCCTGGTGGAGTCGGATGGGGTGGGGGTGACGTCCTCGATACGTCCGATGCGCATACCGGCACGGGCAAGGGCGCGGAGAGCGGACTGAGCACCGGGACCGGGGGTCTTGGTGCCGTTACCACCAGTGGCTCGGATCTTGACGTGGAGAGCGGTGATACCGAGTTCTGCGGGCGTTAGTACAGGAATTTCCGACAAAAGCCAATCGACTTACCCTTGCAGCGAGCAGCAACGTCCTGGGCAGCCAACATAGCGGCGTAGGGAGAGCTCTCGTCACGGTCGGCCTTGACCTTCATTCCCTTTTGTACTGGTCAGTCTATATCGCATGTAGTGCCTTCGCTTGCACTTACACCGGTGACACGGGAGATGGTCTCGCGGCCGGAAAGATCGGTGATGTGGACGAAGGTGTCGTTGAAGGAAGCGAAGATACGGGCGACACCGAAGACAAGCTCACCCTACAAATTGTCAGTCCACGGTGCTTTGTCTCGCATTGCATTGGTTAGAAAATACGAACCTCGCGGACCTGAGGTCCGAGCTGGATGTTCTCCTGGGGAGCGCGGGTGACCTTGGGTTTGGGAGGCATGTTGGCGGTATATGGGTTCTTGACGTGACTGGCGGGTTCGTGGTGCTGTCGGCGATCGTGAGGTCGAACTTTGGAGAGACCGAAATTCGCTTGTGTCGGAGCAACGTAACGCCGTCGTTAGCGCGCCAAGTCCCGTACTTGACTTTTCTTTGGCGGCCGCAAGCGACCTCTTGCTTCCCGTATTGCTTCGCCATGGGCTGAACACCAACACCACACCCACGCACAGGAGCGTGCGATAGAACGACAACCATGGACCACGGCAATAGCGTCGGTATTATCGGCATGGGCGACATGGGCAAGCTGTATGCCCGGCGCCTGAGCACTGCTGGATGGAAGTGAGTGAACGCGCCCGTGACAGCACGCGCTTCACTGCATTTGCGACTGGTAAGTCCTGCCCCCTCCTACTTCCCTTGCCCCTGTTATGATGACCGTGAGTGCATTTGGCTCGAGTATGGCGCATGTCCACGCTGCTGCCGTCTTGGTTTGCAGTAATTGGGCATGTTGCTGTCCATGATGTGAATTCTCGCTACCTTATTTTATACAACTCTGAACTACACCCAACATTTATCGCATTGTTCACACCTTTGGCGCGAACTTTGCTAACAAGTGGCTCACAGATACATTGCCATGATGATCCATGTTACTAACATGGTGCCCCTCAAGAGTCCACGCCTGCGACCTTCCGGACAAGTTTGATACATTGGCACAGGAGTTCAAGGATTTTGTAGGATAGCACTTTTATATATTTCGAGCAATGAACGCATGCTGAGACTGCGCCAGCCCAAAGTTGAGATTATGCAAAGTGGCCATCTCGTGTCCCGCTGCAGCGACTTCATCATCTACAGTGTTGAGGCAAAGAACATTGATGCGGTCGTGAAGGCTTTCGGTCCTTGTATGATGATTTCCGATGCGAGCACTTGGCTGAACTAATACAGCTGCACAGCTACCAAGGTTGGCGCCATAGTCGGTGGCCAGACCTCCTGCAAAGCCCCAGAAATGGAGGCTTTTGACAGGCATCTTCCCAAGGACGTCAGCATCGTTTCAGTGCATTCACTCCATGGACCCGGTATTGACCCGAAAGGACAGCCGTTGGTGTTGATCAAGTACCGCGCCTCTGACGCAGACTTCGCGTTCGTTGAAAACGTCATGTCTTGCCTCGGGTCGAAGCATGTCTATCTCTCCGCCGAGCAGCACGATCGTATCACGGCAGACACACAGGCTGTAACCCACGCCGCCTTCTTGAGCATGGGCGGTGCATGGTTTGCCAACAACCAGTTCCCTTGGGACAGCTCACGCTACGTTGGCGGTATTGAGAACGTCAAGATGAATATTACCCTCCGCATCTACTCCAACAAGTGGCACGTCTACGCCGGTCTCGCGATTCTGAATCCAGATGCCAAGAGGCAGATCAAGCAGTATGCAGAGTCGGTCACTGAGCTGTTCAAGCTTATGCTCGCCGGGCAGCGCGATGAACTACGCGAGCGTGTGCACACCGCGCGCAAGGCAGTGTTTGGTGAGAATGAGGATGGCAAGAAGCTACTTTTGCGAGATGATCTCCTTGACCGATTCGCCTTGGGTACAATTCCAGAGAAGAAGCTGAAGAACAACCACCTGAGCCTGCTCGCCATGGTGGACTGCTGGTGGAAGTTGGGCATCGTACCCTATGATCACATGATCTGTTCTACTCCTGTAAGACAAACTTCCCGCATTCGTGTGTGCTCTCATGACCTTTCGCTAACATTACGCTTTTCCAGCCCTCGCGCATGTGGCTCGGCATCACAGAGTACCTCTTCCGCAACCCCACCCTTCTTGAAGAAGCCATCGAGACCGCCATCGACGACAACACTTTCCGTGCCGACGATCTCGAGTTCACTTTTGCCGCTAGGGACTGGAGCTCGCGTGTCAGCCTGGGCAACTTTGATGGCTATAGAGAGAAGTTTGAGGAGATTCAAAAGTACTTTGAGCCGAGATTTCCTGAGGCGACTAAGTTGGGCAACGAGATGATCAAGGTTATTCTGCAGAAGACACAGGATAGTTGACGGTGGAGGATGTATCGAATGTGCTGTAGATGATTATGAACGATGATCTTCTAGATGATTGGCGTACGTAGTCAGTCAGGGCAGCATTCTGTCTTGTGGTAGTGGTGTCATTGAATGGTAGAATCTCAAAATACAATGGACATCAGCCGTCTCGTCAACATAGAAGGAACTACTTCCGGAAAATCGAGGGAAGTTGAAGAGTACGGAATGCTAGATTGTATACAATGATATTACAGTCCCACTTCTCCATTAAACTCGACCGGGCCCTGGGTATCATCAGCCAGCAACCGCCTTATCACGCCTCCCATCTACCTCTCCTTTCCCTCTCCACTCTCAAATTCGCACGATTCGCCAATATCACAGATGCCAAAACCCTGTCTCCCCTCCTTTACACCCTTCCACTCACACGCCTCTTTCAGCTCTTTGGGCGGCGCCATGACATCCTCCTCAGTCAACACCCACGTGCCCCAATGCATGCCAAGCGCGCGTCTACACTTTGTGTCGGCAAAAATGTTGACGGCGTCTTTGGGACTAGCATGGACGTTGCTGAACATCCAGCGGGGTTGGTAGGCGCCAATGGGGATGAGGCCGAGATCAAAGGGCCCACGGTGCTGGCCGATTTGAGCAAAAGCGGGACAGATGGGGAGGTGCGAGTAGGCGGGTGAGTAGTCGTCTTCGGTGGCGGGGATGTTGGAGGGGACTGTGCGGTAGCCTGTGTCGCTGAAGAGGAGTCAGTGAACGTGTTTATGAATGGGAGAGGAGTGACAAGGAAAGGAAACCTACCCAGCAAAGTACACTTTTGCACCGCCCGACTCGACGCTCCAACTCGCCCAAAGCGTTTTACACTTGTCAAACGGCGTCCGAGCACTAATATGCTGACATGGAAGCGCCCCGATCGTCGCCATGATAGCCTCTTCTTCAGCACCAGCACCAGCACCACTACCCTTCTTCGCCGCCGCCGCCGCCGCCGCCGCCGCCGCCTCCTCCAACCTCACCTCCCTACTCTCCCACCAATCCAACTCCGTAATCTTACTGACCCCGCTCTTCTCAAACCAGCCTTTATTTCCCAACGGCGCGAAGAAATGCGCCTCGGGGAACTTTTTCTGCAGCCGCTGAATAGTCGGGTAGCTAAGATGATCGTAGTGGTTATGGCTAATGACCACGGCGTCAACAATGGGCAAGTCTTCAATCTCGCATGGCGGCGGCGTATACCGTTTGAGGCTCTTGATAGTAAAGGGTGCGCAGCAGTCTTCGAAAACCGGGTCGAAGAGCACGCGGAAGCCGCTGGGGAACTCGATGTAGTAGCATGCGTGGCCGAGCCATGTAGCCCGGAGTTTGGGGGTTTCGCGTGAGGGCAGGAAGGTCGGGGTACGGATGGGGACTGTTGGGGGGGTCGTGTCGGGGTTGTTTGCTTGGCCGGTGAGTTTGCGCCTGGAAGGGGGAGTTTTGATGTTAGATGGTTTCTTGTTATTGTATGAGTATCATATGGGTAACTGCTGCTTAGATTCTGGAGGGCAAGACGAAAAGAATATTAAAAAAAAAAACCTCTCTTACCAGACCATGCCTTTGATTAACAATTCCCAGGGACTTATATCCACATAACTATCCCAAGGGTTCGTGAACCCCTTGCCATTCTTCAAATGATGTCTCTTCTCCTCTGCTTCCTCGGGCCTGGCTGCAATCTGCGCCGGGTTGCTCACCGCCGCATAAAGCCCTGCACCGATACTCGCGCCGCCAATGGAGCTCATCTTGACCGTTGTCGTACTAAACCGCGGTGGTGGTGCCTGCCAAAAGAAGGAGAAGCCCCCGTACTGCCTAATTCTATGGTGATACAGTGGAAATCGCGCTGAGGTGACCTGCTGTCGCCCTCTCAAACAACGAGACCAGAGCGACAACCCGGAGGACATTGAGTTGTCTATATACGCATTTGACGGCTCCTACCCTAGCAGCCAGTAGCAGCAGCAGCAACAACAGCAACAGCCAGGTATACACACGCACACATACACACACGCGCGTACTTTCCTTACGGCTCGGTAGCTAGCCCGAGAAAGAAAATATCCCTCTCGTCTTGTTTTTCGTCCTTGACCCCACCGTTCGCGATCAAAAGCTACAAGACAAGGAAGGAAGTAAGAGAGAGAGGGGGGCTGGGGGGGCTAGACGGGCAAAAGATGCACCAGAAACGGAGTTAACATTCTTCATTGACGTAGCAGCTAAAACCCGAGTTGATATCCCATCTGCCTAAGCTACTCGCAAATGCATGCTATTGGCCCCGCACACACACACATACACATCCCTCCTGGTGGAAAGCCTTCCAGCCTGCGGCAAGTTCAGAGCCCGGGACTCGGCGCATTTCTTTAGTCCGAATCTTCTCTCCACTGTAGCTGTTGGGAGGCTTAGACACGCAACTTGCATCTGTCTCTTCTGACCAGGCTGTGCAGGATGCGCGATCCTCGTGCGCGCGTCATTGGACGGGTCAAATCGACGGCTACAATGTAAGGTTCATGCGCCAATTCGGCCGGAGTTGTGCGTGCATGGCGACCTTATCATGGCTGCCTGCACGCGGGGTTTCCGCTTAGCTCCGGGGAAGGCTGTGGGGGTCGTTCGTCCGTATGCGCCCATTCGTCGAAGCATGTCAGAGACAGAGAGATACCTCATCCTCAAGACTCTCAAACTATACAAGTGAAACACACCAAATGTAAAACACTCTTCAAGTAGATGGATAGCAATACATTGACATGGCACCGTGGCTAATCTTCTCAACTACGAAAACCCCATGTCACTCGCCTCTGGTAAGCGACTCTCGAGACTTGGAGAGAAGACCTCCATTTCACACCCACTCAAACTACCTAGTCATACATAATATACAGAGAACCCAAAGAAGAAGATTAACTCAATCACTGCGTGTATTTTGGTGAGGCGAAGAAGGAATGAGTACCAGAGAAGATGTGGTGTTTCCTGTGCGACCTCGTCGCTTTTCTAGGAAGTTTTTTATCGCATTCTGTTGAGTTTGTTGTCTCGGATATCGAGATCTTTCGTTGCAGAGAAACCAGTAGTAGACGAAATGAGAGGACGAGAAACCCCCCCCCCCCTCCTCGCCTAAAAAAGCAAAAACAAAAGCATCTTCCTCCAGTTGTTGTGATTGTTGTTTGTTGTCCAAAATAATGCCGGTGCTGCTGTAAAAAACCATGAGTATAACAAGAAATAAAAAGCAAGAGGTATTTTTTTCCCACCGCTCCAACATGAAATAGAGCGAATCCCATCGCTGATCTTGTGCCATTAATTACAACCCGACTACAGCGGAAGGCGAGGATCGATGAACCGGAAGAAAGAAAAGAACTCGTAAACATGATAAGCGACCCTCCAGTGGTGGCAGCATCCTTGGTAGCCGCCGACGTATTGGGCGCGTGGAGTGACTCGACGCCCTTGAAGCGCCAGCCAACCCCGAAGAAGAAACAACCGTGAACCAATGGATAGAGCAGCCCTCCCGTAAACATTCTTGAGGAAGCGCTGATGAAATGAACAATCGTGAAGGTGCTTGATAACCCCTGAATGGAAAGACACGAACGCCGAGAACCCGCAATTTCGCTGACATGCTCCTATCAGACCATGGGCAAACCAAAATCTAAAACATAATACCGGTGATAAAGAGTGCAAGGAAACAAGGAACGAGAAGTATGAAATCTATCATGCAAGATGATCGCAAGCCTTATGCATTTTCATGAGATCCGGAGTGGCGCCAATATGCGTGCAGACAGCTTAGGAAATAGAGCGGTTGCACCGTGGGCAGGTCCGGTATTCTAGGCTTGATGGAATCGAAGCGGCCAAGTGTATTCAGTGGCCGGGACTGGATGTGGTTGGTTGGCTTCGGTAAGCGTGTGGGTTTGCGGAAATGAACAGAAACTTTTTGAACATATGAAGCGCTGAAATGGGACGTCGAATATGCAGACCATGTCGCTATGTTGTCAGACTGGTGGTGGCAATAACTAGACGGCGACAGCCTGAGAGCCATATCCAGGAGCCATGAAGTAGGGCGGGTGTCTTTGGACGCAGTACGCACATCCACAGTTGAGACCATGCTGGTTCCATGCGGAAGGAGTGTACTGTGAATAGGCTGGTGGTCCATAATTGGACGGCTGCTGAGGCGCTTGCGCAGGGGCAGGCTGAGACAAGGGCGGAAAGCCGAACATGGTGCGACGCGAGTATCCCTCGACGGGAGTCCAAGTACCCGTTGTACCATAATACTCTGGAGTCGTAGGACCCGTGGTAGGTGCAGACGCAGGAGAGTGTTCGCTTGCGGACCTCCAAGGGTCGTATTGGGAATACGACGGGGGGTTGTACTGAGCCGACTTGGGCGCGTAGTCGAACGATGGAGTATAAGCCTGCTGCATCGGTAGAGGAGGAAGTGGCTTGTTTGGATTAAGCGAGCGTCGGTGCATGGAAGTATCGATGGGACTGAGCTTGTTGCTACGGCCTAGGCGCGCAGCAGCAGTGTTCTGGTAGTCTTTCCAGTGCTCTGACCAAGAAGTCCAACCGTGTTGCTCGGTGGGATCGCGATGAAGCCTAAACTTGATAGCGAGAAGCCACTCCAATTCTAGCTCATTCAGCTCGTGAACTGAGATACCGCTAACCTCTGACCACGAACGGTTGATGAAGGTGTTATCGTCCAAGAACTTGCTGCCGAGCACCAAGGCGATGGTGAGAAGGCGGAACAGGTGAGTATCCGTCTTTGGCTCATGGGCCAGCATAGGCATCCTGTTGGACAGGTAGAACATGCTGAGTAGGATGGTCGCCGATGGAAGTCGTGTGGCGCAAAGGACTTGGTGTACCCACTTTCGAAAAGTGGAGGGCATCATACGGCCGGGAGTGATGAGGCGCAGAGCAGTGTCGCATACGAAGTCGGTCATGACATCCATGTCGTAGTCCAGCTTTGCCGAAACACCACCAACAGGCTTCTCTTCCTTTGCCGGCTGACCCACGCGCTGGCTGTACTCATGCAGTCGCTGCTGCTGCTGCTGCTGCTGCATGGCCGCGTCTGCCAACGAATGTCCAGACTGCATGCGCATGGGCGGGAGAGTGGCGGCCATGGGGTCGTAGAACGAGTTTGCGGGGGGGAGACTGGGAGGTGCGCTGCTCAGGTAAGTGCCGGCCTGCGGGTACAAAGGTGGCATGGCGATGGCCAGTTGGCCGTAGCGGTCTGCGAAGTCGTAACCATCATCTTGTTGCCGAATCGTAGGACCAGCATACGCGGGCTGCTGAGGTGGATACGATGCACCGCATGCAGAGTGATAGCTGGGTACGAACTCTGGTGGGGAGAGCCGTGGCATGTTATGCCTGGGATAGAAAGAGGGCATGATGGTGTCGGACCGCCGCAGAGAGAAGACTGGCGAGGCTCCTAAGCAGTGTTAGCGGGTTGTCGTGGGGATCGATGAGGCCTGACGTGTCGTGCGTCGGCGCTGAGAATTTTGTTGGTGACGTACAGTCTTCTCGTTCGCGCCGCCTCTAGAGTTGCCTACGGACCCTCTAGAAGGATGTGGTCATTCAAAGGAAGTTTGTCGCCAGCGAGGAGTGTGTTTGGGGTGTTAAGAATGTCTCACGCTGCTTGTTGCGCGGAGCGTGCGTGCGTGTGTTGTGCCAGGGGGAGAAACGCGTGGAATGAATGTGAAGCGTGTGTCGACGGGTGCGGGATAGGTCGCAGTTGGTGAAGCGCAGGCCGGGGCTAAGTCAATAGATCCGGCGGTACGAGGTCGCTGGGGTGTCGAGGAAGCTGGAGATGGCAGAAAGGAAACAACAAGCCAAACCCACAAGATGCGAAGTGCGAAATGCACAGCGGGTGTGGGGGGAGAGAAGACCTGGTGACGAAGCGCTGGATGTCAGAGACTGGATCCGGGATCCGGGACTTTCTAAGCCAGGCGGACGAGTCAACCCGTTGGTGGCAGCAGCAGGGCTCGTTTGCGATCCAGCTAGGCTTGGAGACAGAGCAAGCGTCGGGTCACGTTGCTGAGCAGCCTGGGGTGCCGTGACAGGCGAGATTTGATGCGCACGTCCGTTTGGCTAGGGTCACTGTGTTGCAACGAGCAACGCCTGCGACTTGGACGTGAGGAGACGGGGTGGAGGGGAGAAGGGAGGAGGTGGTGGTTGTGGTGGAGGTGAGAGAGGACGGGAGATGGGGACAAGAAGGCGGTCATGGGCTTGGGGGTGGTGTGTAGTTGGGACGGTTTAGCGAGGCCTAGCAACCGCGAAGGGGCCGTCGTAGCATGACCGTCTCCATCCGAAAGGTGCACCTGCAAGAATGGTTCATTACATGTGTGCCTGCCCACTCATGTGCTACGAAAACTCTGCCTCTTGGAGTCTAGTGGGTCATAAATGTCTCCTCCGCCCGCGTGTTGCGGTGACTACCACTCATGACTCTTGACGCAGGAGAGCGCTGCAGTGGTTGTGCACAAATAGAGCAAGCGAATGCAGCGACAAGACTCCCAAGCCAATGAACGCCCTCAGGGACCACCCTCTGCACCTGCGACCACAGCGAGCCACGTATCGCCCGTCGCCTCTCCTGCAACCCGGCCTGCCGTCCTCTTTCGACACGCCTGCAGTAGCGGGCTTACTGGGCCGCTGCGCCTTGAGAGGGAGCATCTCTCATCTGAGCCCGCTGCAAAGTAACCGTGCTCAAGTGCCTTCATTCATCTAGAGGGGGATCAAATTGCCAGCAACCAGCCAGCCCACGAGCCGCACGCAGCAGAAGGTTGCCCTACTGCTTCTCCGCTTTGTTTTGGTCGCGGGCGTGGCCAAGGGCATCAATAGCCCAATCCCAAGAATAACAGTGTGATCGCGTCGTTGCCATATCCACCATCACCTCGGAGCCGTTCGCCATGCGAAAAATTGTGCCCGCCCGCGGCCGTTGAGCTGCTCCCACGGCGTCTGGCCACACACACACACACACACACACACACACACACGCACACACACACACACACTCACTCACTTACTCACTCACCCACAGGGTCAGGCCTACGCTATCCGATAGCGGGGCCATGTCCTACGGCCTACCATAGTACGGTGATGGGGGTTGTTGCGATCAGCGCGACTCATGCAAATCGAACCTCCATCATGGCGGTGACAACGTCGGCGGCGAAATCGGACTGCGTCGTGCCAGGTAGGTAGGCGTCATTAACGGCTCCCACATCACCCACCACCCACGGCGCCCGCAATCGTCACTCGCAACCTCCCAAGCGCTCGGCACCTCGTTCTGGCCTCGGTGCAATCCCGTAAGCAGGTGCCCACCTTATGCACTTGGGATGCATGTGAGGAGGTTCGAGGCCGCCAACCGGCTCCACTCACCCAATCCAAGACCTTTGATGACCAGCCCCTTCGCTGCCCTCCATTGGCCCCTGGCCTATCAATCTACCTGGTGACGATTGCCCACCCCACTGCGACTCTCCTTCAGGCACCAGAGTTTTCCTCTAGGTCATACAGTCCTGACGCCTGGGTCCCGTGAACAGAATAGCTGCCTGACGTGGCGTCGATTTCCGTGTCATTTCCAGACGGTACTGGCGGTACACACCATTTACACCGGTTCGCGGTGCGGTGAAGGCGAGTAAGCTAATGGAAAAAAAAATCAAAGATGCTGCACCTCTTAGCTGATTGGCTAACTGGGATGTTGACATAATCTTGGCCACATTAGGCGTAGTCCGGCATGCCGGCACGTGAAAAACATCAACTTGTTCAACGTGCTTCACGCCTTGCCTGCTCGCCGTGGTAAATTCCGGCAAAGAGCTTGGCGCGCAAAGCGGGTGGTGAGCGACACTGGGAGTTTGAAATTCGATACGGCTGTTGAGTGTTCCGCTCCACTGATCTTTGCCACAGGGGCGCAAGGGAATATGCTTTTGGGAGGGTTCCACCAGAGACGACCAGTTGTCACTTATGATGTGAGTATGCAGCTGCGAAGTCGACTCTTGATGAGGTAGAATGTCGCAAAAGACTGCGTCGTGGCATGTAATATTGTATCTTGCGCGTAGTCTCGTTAGATGACCGTGTCGTCCGGTCTGGGTGTCCCAAACGCCGATGTAAATGCTCAATCCCGTGGTATATCCGACCAGCTTTTCGCGCGCCAACCCATCAAAGACAAAACTTCTAATAACGCACTAGTTCATTTGCCTGATCAACTCGTTGATCTTGTCTTCCCGGTTGCCCAGGTCACCGCCTTCGATAAAGTGCTTAAACTTCCTCTTACGGAAGCCGCCTGTGGGGCTGTTGAGTTTAAACGGCCACAGGAAGTTGGACGCCGCTTTGAAGTTTGGTCCAACGGTGCAGATCTCATGGATAAGATCTTCCATACAGATCATGCCGTACTTTCCGAGGTTCTCTTCGATGATCTCGTTGTCGGTCAAAGGAAGGCGTTGCTTGTCAACTTTGCCGTAACCACGCTCTGGATAGGGAGTCAATATTGGCAAGGCAGGTCAGAGATGGTATGGGACTTACTGTAGATGAGCTCACGAACCGACTTCTGGTTCGGGTAGCCGTACGCGACGAAAGGTTCAACAATCTTCAGCATCTCCATGGTAGCCTTGGTAAGCTTGATGAAGACGCCATTGTTGATTTGGAGCAGACGCAGAAGCTGCAATGTTTTGCGCTTCTTTGGGTCGATCTTGTTGATACCCTTGATGCGGACAACAAAGGCAAGCTTGGGCTCGGCGGGGACGTAAAGGCTATCGCTCTTCTTGGCCTCGCGCGACAACCTCACGCGCTCCCGGTCGGCGTCGCGGTATTCCTTTACATACTTTTCAGCCCTTGTGAAGATGACCTCGCGCTTCTTCTTGTTTTTGTCTGCTTGGAGTTAGCGTTGCCCACCAACAGTATAGCATGCCATGAGCTCGCGAGAGGACGGTGTTCTCATTCCCGAAAGATGGTTAACAATTCGACAACATTGACCGTAGTCTAGCCGATAGTGTGGTTGTTATAATCATCGTAACCGCCCTCTCGCAATCTTCTATAGCATGGTGGGTTGGTCGTACCTCGCTTTTCCCGAGTCGCGATCGCGCGCTCCTCGCGTGCCTTCTCTTGAGACTTTCTCTTCTTGAGAAGGTTCTCAGGCACGAGGGTGATGTCGCCCTGGGTTGGGACAGTTCTGCAACATGTTCGTTAGCAGTAGAAATGATGGGTGGTGTGAGATAAACGTACGACTTCGACGACATGTTGAAGTGGTGTTCGAGAAATTTGTCGGAAGCTCGATTTTTGCCAGACCCTTAGCTTGGCGCTAAGCCCCACTCTCTCAAGCGCGTACCCTAATTTCTCTGGGGTCCACAATAGCATCCACATCTATCACTGAGGCTCTAATGAACATGAACGTTACAACACCACTGAACGCACGGTGTCTTTTCCCGGCGCGCTACAGTATGTAAAGTCAGAGCACTTACATTTTACTTATGACTCTCGAGCGGGAGTGATGCAGCGGGGTATGGGATAACGGTTAGATGGGCTCGAAAGATGACTGTGTAACTTCAACCTCCAAATTTTGAGAACTGTATTCTTCCTTGCCACTCGTCGTCATCCCGTGTGGCAATGAAACGGCTTGGTTTTGAAGTCCTCCAAGAGTCATACGATTCCTTTGACTTTCTTGGTTGGTGGCCCTAACACCCGAAGGAAATAGTTATAGAATGGTGCGATGTATTGATGCGCGTAGCATGCATGACACACAGTCAGTGCGAACTACAGGAGTCCTCTACGAAGGCAATGATGCTGCCGTCTATGACGGTTGATCAGTACGACCTCAGCAGTAATATATGTCATGAAGTGTTTCGCGTAGCATTGGTTCGAGGGTTAGATTTCGTCACTAATCCGTGATACGAATTAGCTTAGTGACTCTTGATGGGTGCGTAAGAAGAGTTGATGATTTTCAAGAGGGTGGTACAGAAGACTGTCATGAACCCTTTCTACATAGTTTCTCCGCACACTAACCTAATGGCTCCTGTGGATCTTTTGTAAGTCCCAAGTATGTATGCTTAGAAACTTTAGCTCCTAAGCTATTTGATGGCTCTTTTTTAGCGACGTCCAAAACTATCTTGCTTGTAGCTCGTAAAACATGAAACGGGTAATATTCTAAGATCTTCACGACAGTCTCCGTGCTCTGTTGCTCATCATTAGAAAGAGGAGGGATGAACGGTTTGAAAGCGTCGTAGAAGATGCAATCCGACGGAAGAAGCTGGTACACTACGTGTTTGAAGAATCGAGGGAAAATATCCAGCAGAAGCCCAGTCGATCAGACGAACGCGACAGTTCTTCACCATGATGTTCCTTGGATTCAAGTCCAGGTGGCGCATGGAAAGAGGATACCTAGCGATTGGAATCAATGGGGGTTGCCAGATTTGGGCAAATGTTGACCGAACCAACGTTCAAGGTCTGCAGACTCCGAGAACTCTCTACTTCTTCGTGTTTCGGGCCAGACAACGCCCGATACTGGCCCGTCTCCAAGCGTTCCTGGCTCTGTCGCTCCCTGTGAACTGATGTACCCTAGGATATTGCCAAGCTCTTTGGCCATGTTCTTTGCGCTTTCAACGTCAAGCGTGTTGCCATCTACGTAGTCCATCACGATATATCCCCTTCCCTTTTTCTCGATAAATCAATGAGCTATTGGTACATTGACGATACCCGCACCAAGGCGTTGTTGTGCCGCTTGTTGGTTCCAGAACGTTTCACGCTTGACTTTCACCAGGAAGCTGGATTCCAACGTGGTTGAAGGGGGTTTTTTTTGTTGTTAGAGGATCTGTACAAGGATTGTTTGCAACCTTGGTGATCTCTTAGCCGTGCGTTGAGTAAAGATTTTCAAGGGTAGTATAGGTATGGGTTGTGGATTATCTCTCACCTCAGGGAGACGTTGTTTTTCAGTCGAGGACGTTCGAACAATGCGATATTCAAAACGTTGTATTCTAAATTCCAAAAGACTTAGGCACCTAATCTTTACTCTCAAGCTCATATCGAATCAGTACGCCCCTTATCCCTGTTGATATTATAAGTAAGAACACCTCCTTCAACCCAGACACTATAAACCCTTAATAAGCAGCATTACCCTGATCATGCTCCTTGATATATTCAGCCCCCTTTTCCGCAAACTCCTCCCTAGTAACGAAATTCCGCTTCGACTCCTTCCTACCCGCCCACTGCGCAGCACCCCGCCAAGCATCCAAGACGCAATCACCCGCCTTGCGCACGCTAATCGTTTGCTCAGCCGGCAACACGGATCTCAGCTCTGCTCTAAGGCGGTCCTCGAAGCCCTGGAACATGGTGTTGCCGCCGGTGAGAAAAATATCCTTGAGGACGTCGTCGCGGTAGGGCGAGTCGCCCAGGCGCTCGGTGAGGATGTTGGAAGCGATTTCTACGATGCCAGCTTGGTCGAGACCGGCGATTGTGGGCTGGAAGACGACTTCGGGGACGCGGATGCGTTCGACATTGAGGTGGATTTGGTTGGTTTCCTTTTGGGATTCGGCATCGAAGGGGTAAGGGCCATGGAGGAAAGCGTGTAGGATGCTCTTTGTCCAATCTGTTTGTGCCTCTCGTGTTGACTCTTCGGTGAAGTTGGGGTCGTGCTTGAGGAGCTGGGTTTCTATCTCTTTGAGGTTCTTGGTGAGGTCCTCTTCTTCTTCGTCGTCGGAGCCTTCCCCTGTGGCTATTGTGCGGTAGACGCCCCAGTCGGCGTCGTCGGCACCGAAGGTATCGTCGTCTCCGCCGCCTCGCCGCCTCTTCTTAGCAGGAGCATCAGAGGCGAGGTTGGCAATGGATTTCATGCGCATTTGGTTGGCGAGAGACTTGCGGTTTCCGAGTTCGGCCTTTAATCGTTCACGGTCCTTCATCTTCTGGATGATGGCTTGGCGTGCTATCCTGCGCTCGTCGATCCAGCCTTGAGGATCCGTCTCTCGGCGCTGATCGTCAAGACGCTGCTCTTCAGCCAGTCTAGCCTTCTCTTTCTCCTTCTCAATCTTGGCTCGCTGACGAGCATCGTAGTTGGACTTCATCAATCGCTGCTGTCGCTTCTGCTTAATGCCCTCCTCGTCCAGCTGGTCGTCCGGAACCTCGAGAAGTGGGAAGGACGGCGCTTCCACTTGTTCTTCTTCCACATCGCCAAGGTCCTTGTTGCGAGCCTTCTTGATTGCAAACTCGAGTTCCTTGACTCGCTTGTTGAGCTGGTTTTCGTCGTCAAAGTCGTTGGACTCTAGTACACGCGCCTTCTCCTTCTTGGTACTAATCTCTTCAAGCTGTGCCTGCAGTTGTATGCACCACTCCAACTCCTCTTCTTTCTTTTTCAATTTGTCAAGACGCATCTTCGCAGCCTGAGCCTGCAACCTTCGGCCACTCTCTTTGCGCTTCTCCGCAGCAGCAGCTAGTTCTTCTTCCGTCTTTTGCACCACAATCTGCTCAGTGTAGGGGAACTGGATGGTGTGATCCCGGTCTTCCAGTCCGGTCCAATCGAGATAGCGACTAAGGTCCGTCTCGTAGTCTTGCGATACATAGCAGTGTTCTCGAACCAGATCCTCGGCTTGGTTGTCGCTGATCTTGCCAGGGAAGGTGGGATACTTTAGTCTCAGAAGCTTCAGTAGGTATTGGGCAGACTGGAAGCGACCCCAGTTGAGGCGAGTTGTTTGCGACAGTAGAGGCTTCGAGTTTACGACGGGGATGACGTGGGTGGAGGTGTAGGAAGAATCCATGACCAAGCCGTTGCGACCGCCATTGTACGCGTAGGAGAAGAGCGAGTCGATACCGTATGCGACCGAGGGTGCACCGTAGCACTCGAACAGAATCTCCGACATGGCTGTTGGGGGCATTGTTAGCGAATTACAACATAGACACGCACTGCTTTGTTCGGTACGGGCTCACGTACTCTTTCTTGAATAGCCCAAGTTCGCGACAGGCTCCGTCATGACAATGGGCCTGTCTATGCTCCCTGATGGCCCGTCGACGCCCATCTTGACAAAGCAGTAGTCCAGCACACCCTCCATGACATCCCAGTTGTTCACAATGTTGCTGCCGGGCTCGTATACGGGCTTCGACTGTCCTCGCGCCGTGCCGTCGGCGTAAACGTCGGATCCAACAAAGGTAAAGGTGCGGTTGAGCTTGCGGTCGCGGTACCTGGCCATGTTTGGCAGCACTGACAAGCGCGGTCTCGAGTCGAAAGACCATCCTGCGCGGACTGCCGAGGAGCCTGCGATGCGTTAGCTGGTGCGGCGACACGAGCATGGCGAATGCGCGAGTAGTACCATTGTCGATGACTATTGCCGTCTCGCTGTTGCTACGCGACCAGCCTTCCTGGTCAATGGGCTTGAAGCCTTGGAAGGGCGGTTCCGACACGCTCCATAGCTTCGGCGGAGGTTTGGGTGGATTGCGCCCAGCTGGTTGCGGCGCCTCGTCCATGGCCGAGGGAGCCATTCCTGTCGTCTTGTCGATGGGCTGAAGCTGCGATTTGCGCGTCTATATCATGTCGCGGCTTTCCAATGTGGCGTGTGTGGTTGGCTAGCGCGATTGTGGAGGAGCATGCGCGACATTGCGATTGTGGTGTCTTGAGCCTCTTCCCATGCTCGGTGGTCCGAGCCCGTCTCCGCATGCTAGTTGGCTACACAATGTCCATCGGATATGGTACTTTGCACATGATTCCATGCCATGTCACGTTACTTGGCTATCTAATTCCTCCCGTCCTGGCCATGCTGCGGTGCGGCCCAAGATCCCTCCAGTACATGCTCTGCTTGTCTACCCATGCAGTAGCCGCCATCGCTTAGACTCAGGCAGGATCCTTGAGACCATTGGTTGCTAGAACTGTTGTTAGGAATCTAGCTACATGCTCGATGGACGGCGTGACATACCTTCAAGATGGAAGAGTACGTTGGATTGGTAGTTCTTGAACATCTGGGCCACCAGCTCCGTGTCCATATTCTGGATGTTGATCTCTTGAAGGTTCTTGTTCAACATCATCATGGCCTCATTCAACTTCTCCTTGAGCGTGTCAGCATGCGCATTGGTTGTCCTCTTCTATTTTGACGAATGACCTGACTGACAACATTGACAATGATACGGGAAAGCAACTGGCTTTGCTGGTGTTCGTGAGGACTCTCCTGTAGTGGGGTCAGATATACATTGTCATCATCTCCAAGGAGCATGGTTGTCTAGCTTACCATTTCTGCGACTGTATCGTGTTGCTGTTGACTGCACGCGTCCGAGTTGTTTGGCGGGGAGGATCCAAGCAGCTAGTGTGAGCGACCTCATGCAGGCCCGCCGGGAGAGCTCCACCTCCGCAAGCTCCATCTCTTGACGCAAACATCGGCACGTGTACACGTCAACAATACCCATCTGTCTACGAATATCCGTGCTGAGTCGCTGCTCTTGTACCTACTCCCCAATACCGCATTCACGCGACATCGAGTCTAGACGCTTCAGGCCAGCAACGCGACGAAACGCGACGTAATCGAGGAGCAACCATCGCACTTGCTACTCGTCAAACCCTCGCAAGATGGCGCCTTTGACAGCTGCTTCGGACGAGAAGACGCATCAGGCGCTCCTGGACAAGCTCGACATCTACGCGGTCCCAAAGCCCTTCCGAAACCCCAACTGGAAGCCTCCGCAGCGTCGCAACAAGAACCTCAAACAGATTTTGGGCGAGGCTTCTCGGAAGGAGGCCTCGGTAATGGCCACACAAAACAACAGCGGCATGTCAACACCGGCTGTGGCAACGGAAGGCGCCACGCCCGCGGCCAACGGAGGCCGTCAAGCAAACATTGCGCAAGCGGCCCAAAGCCTGAGCACGCTGGTATTGGAGAAGAACGGTAGAGCAGCTGCGGGAGGGAACACGGCCGGTCCTGCGCCTACATACACGAACATCGAATCCGCCCCAAGCTTCCATCCAAGCAGCCAGAAGAAGTACTGCGACATCACTGGTCTTCCTGCACCCTACACAGATCCCAAGACGCGTCTAAGATACCACAACAAAGAAGTGTTTGGCGGCATCAGAACAATGCCGCAGAATGTATCTGAAGGCTACCTTGCAGCAAGAGGTGCACATACCATCTTGAAGTGAGGGCTGGACTTCAAGCTCCCACTCACAGCATTTCACGACTTGGGACTGTCGATATTATGAGGACTTGGTTGGCTTAACGAGAAGAATGCTACTAGCTGGCCAACCAATACCGGCACTACTGGAGGCACAAACTCTGGACCAGAAGATTGGCAGCCTCCAGCCAGGCAGCCCGAATGGGCTGCATTTCAAAGTCTATGTATGATCATCAAAGTCAAGCTACTCTCCACCCACCATATGCCTTTCAGCTTATGGCTCAAGGAGGTGCTCCGGCTTAACCGTGATCCGGTATTCTTCTGCGCCCATATGACGGTATACCAGGGCCTCGCGCGAGGATTCCTAGTTACAGCAGCTTTGAAGCATGCTGTTGTCAGGGCGGTGTCTACATGGTAATTTCGTTCGTAGTGTGATGTAGGTAGAACTGTAGAACAATGCATTAATTGTCCCAACATACTGGCTGCTTACATCCACTCTAGAGTCGGATGGTAGTGAGGATAGTACGGTCGAGGAACATGCGACCAGAATTTTATGCCATTTCCTGCGGGAACAGGCGCGCTAGCAGGGGTAGGCTTCGGGCCGGTCGTTGAATGAGCACGCCCGTGTCTCTCGCCTCTTACCAAGGGGACACGAAACAGGTAGATCAGAGTTACCGATTTTCATGCCAGATATATGTTGAGACTAGGCATTAGTCTTATTCTGCCTTACTTTCCGGACTTTGCCTCAACATCCTTTTGCTTCGCACCGTCTCGCACGCCGCGAACAATAGATATCCACAAGCATTCAAGATGCCGACCATGTGGCTTTCAGACACCCAAAGTACGATGCGCGAACCTCGGACCCTTTTCCAGACTACTTACTAACATGATGGGTAGAGATTGGGGTTGCCTTCTGCTCCGGAGGTAGGTACGCGCCCAATACAACTAATGCGCCCGCCATACGACACAAGATTGACAAGAGAAACAGGCGGACTCTTTCTAATGGGCGGAGTCATGATGTTTTTCGATCGCGCAATGTAAGCATGCATCTCTTCGTATACTCAAGTCATGCTAACGACTGTCAAAGGTTAGCAATGGGGAATGTACGCTTCGCTTCTGCCCCTCCTCCATTTCGTAACGAATCGGGACGATCCTAACGCTCTCCTCGAACAGATACTCTTTATAATCGGCCTTACGCTCATCATCGGAACGACCAAGACGGTCGCCTTCTTCGCCCGCAAGCAAAAGTGGAAAGGCACGCTCGCCTTTGTGGCCGGCATATCGCTCATCCTCATGCGCTGGGCTTTCATCGGCTTCATAGTCGAGCTTTACGGCATACTCGTTCTTTTCGGCGATTTCCTTGCGACGATTGCGGGGTTTGTTAGCAATGTACCCATTATTGGGCCGTACATTGCAAGAGCTCTGAATGCGATAAGCGGCGCTACACGGAATGCCGATTTGCCTGTCTAAGACGTTGTGGAAACGAGGATATGTGTATGTTGGAGAGATGGGGTATTGTATTATGTACAGGCGCAGGAGTAGGGGCAAGGCGTTGGATCGCCATGATCGGCTTGGCTGCGACGACTTCTATGAAGCATGCTGGCATGAACAGGCGTTGGAATGTGGACTTGGAAGCCCTTTTGTAACGTTTAGAAATAATTCACCCAGAAGAATTCGAGCTTCTTTGACGCTGATTTGATCTTACTGCAATGAGGATTATGGCATCACCACATCTGCGAATAAAGCACCCAAGTTCTGGATGCGCATACTTTGATAAGTGACCCTCTTATTCACAATTAAAACAGCCATTGAATACTACGTGGATGGATAACTCCAACTGTGTGTTGGTCAACCGGCAAAGCAGCAAAATACGATCTAGCGAGAGCACAGCGACCAAGACTACCGGTACGTGTTCACGTGCTTTCGTGTTCTCGCGTTTTGGAATCTCCCCGCCCTTGGGTAAAGTTAATAGACTTTCTCCTAGACCCGAACCCCACATCCAAACACCCGCCTACTTATCGCTCCACAAGCGCAGCGCCATCCTTGGCCTTACAATGTCTCAAAGTCAATCACCGTTCGTCCGCGCGCCGGCAGAAGATGAAGAGTACAACGACATCCACCGCGCGTTCCTACAGGCGTTTCAGACAAATGGAGTCCTCACCACGGACGGGATGAAAGAGATTCTAGCACACATAATGACCGCCTATAGTACACCCTCCCCTCCATCTCCTCACCACCACCACGCCATACTAACAAAAAGTGCCCCTCCAAAGACCCTGAGCGCCCATGGACACCAGACGACGTAACCCAGCCTTACCTAACCTCGACAATCCAAACCATCAACACCAAACTCGAAGCCTTCGACTACGAAATCCGATCTACGCGCGACCAAGAAACCAAAAAGCCCATCTACGCCTTTGTCAACAACACCAGCGATGCGCTCACACAATTCGCAACCACCTTCTCCGCCAACGAAATCGCATACATACGACGGCTGCTAGACGCCATGTTCGAAACTCACAACAACAGCGTGCGCGAGACCATGGCGGTAAAACACACGGAAGCGTCGCAGCTGGCGCGCGTCTCGCGGCGTAGTCGGCAGAGCCAGATCAACGGCACCGACACCAGCATCGGCGGCGATGGCGACGGCGACGACGTAGAAGCTTCTCAACAACAGCAAACAGACACCAGCATATCCATGTCCGACGCCGACGCCGTCCTCGAAGCCCTCGTATCCCAACGCTTCTTCCAAAAATCCCGAGCTGGATACTACACCCTCGCGCCCCGCGCCCTCATCGAACTCCGCGCTTACCTTAAGGAAACGTACAACGAGGCTGCTGACGACAACGGCAACGACGATGACGGGGGGCACCAAATCATCCGCATACGCGACTGTGAGGGGTGTCGCGAGATTGTCACCATAGGGCTAAGATGTGATAATAGGGAGTGTGGGGTTAGGTGGCATGATGCTTGTGCCAAGGCTTATTATAATGGCGGGAGGAGGAGGACAGCGGCGGCGGAAAAGAAGTGTCCGAGGTGTGAGACGAGTTTTACAGAGAGTGTTTTTGTGGGGGAGAGGGCGGAGAGAGTTGGAGATGGGAGAAGGAGTTTAATGGGGGGGACGAGGAGGGATGAGAATCACGATGAAGAGATGGAGGAAGATGAATAGTGCAAGCGGAAATGGGCTCTATGGAAAGGAAAGATGATGAGGACCCAAAGTTCAAGATGCCCCTATGAGCCTATTAAGGTGTTGGGAATAATACAGATGCATGTTGCGTTGTGCATATATATATATATATATGTATATATATGGAAAAGTGGAGAAATGTTGGAAGGACTGAAATGTCATGATATATCTATCGTAAACTCTCTCCTTGTCTCGGAAACTTTTATTGGCAAAAAAGAAAAACGCCACATACCACCCATCCAACCACGACTACATTGTTATATACAATCCCCCCTCCCTTCCTACAGTCGTCGTCAGCTTCCCTGGCCCCCGACCAACGCGTCTAATGCGCACCGTTGGTCTTGGTCTTGTTAGCGCGCCTCTCTGCAACGGCAACAGCAAGGTTCTCAAGCGTGTCGACGGTGCTGTCCCAGTCAATGCAAGCATCAGTGATGGAAACGCCCTTCTTGAGGCCACTAGGACCCTCGGGGGGCACCTTTTGGTTACCCTCATTGATGTTGGACTCGATCATGACGCCGACAATGCCCGTCTCGCCGTTGCGGATCTGGTCTGCAATAACCTTTGCCACGAGGGGTTGGTTACGGTGGTTTTTGTTAGAGTTACCTGAGATAGCATTAGTATATGTATTCAAAATAACAAAAAGCACTCTCCGAGATTTTTTCAAGTGAGAGATTGAAAAGCAGGAAAACATACCGTGTGAGCAGTCAACCATCATAACCTCGGGCAAACCCTTCTTGTTCAGCGCCTCTCGCGCAGCCTTGATGCTGTCCTTGTCGTAGTTTGTACCCTTTGATCCACCGCGGAGAATAACAAAGCAGTGCTCATTGCCCGCTGTGCGGGTGATGGCCGCCAGGCCCTGTTTGGTCACCCCCATGAAGTGATGCTTCGCCGCGGCAGCGCCAATTGCATCGACGGCGACGGTCAAGCCGCCGTCGGTCCCGTTCTTGAATCCAATCGGGAACGAGAGGCCAGAGGCCAGCTCACGGTGCAACTGGGATTCTGTTGTGCGCGCCCCGATAGCCCCGAGCGAGATGAGGTCAGCGAGGAATTGCGGCGAGATGGTATCGAGCATCTCCGAGGCAATGGGCATGCCAGACGATGTCAGATCAACGAACAACTTGCGCGACACCCTCAGCCCCTTGTTGATCTTGTAACTCTCGTCAATGTCCGGGTCGTTGATCAGGCCCTTCCAGCCGACGGTTGTGCGTGGCTTCTCGAGGTAGGCGCGCATAATGATGCACAGGTTGTCTTGAAGCTTGTCGGCAAGCGCCTTGAGACGCTGGCAGTACTCGATAGCCAGCTCTGGGTCGTGCAGCGAGCAGGGGCCCACCATGACGAGTAGACGGTCATCTTTTTGTGTGATGATACTTGCAGCGTCTTTGCGTCCTTGGAGTACTGTCTTCTCGGCGTGCGAAGGGATGGGGATCTCGTGCGCGAGGAGTTGGGGCGGGATCAGCGGGTCGTAACCAAGTACTGCGCGGTGGGATTAGTTGCTTTTCTTCTTCTTCTTCTTCCTTTCGCAGGTACGGTATCGGGGAGTCTGTACCGCGCACGTCGTCACTGGGGTTGCTCGAGTCGTTGAAGGTGGGCATGTCGGCCGACTGAGCCTCTGCCGTGGAGCCAGCCATTCTGCGAAGATGCTATGGCTTTATATACATGCGTGTTAGCATGCGCGTCGAAGGGTGAGAGGTCTTTGTTGCGTCAACATACACGATGCTTAAGCGACTGGTAATCTGCCGTCAGTTTTACTCTGACTGTGGCGGCGTGTAGTTGCCAAGTAGTAAAGGGCGTGCAAAGGAGGGGTGTTTTGTACGACCTGAGTCAAGAATTCAGACGGACAATAAAGAGCAATTGATCGGGGCTTCGCAGATGTATGCAGATGCAGACGTAGGTCCGAGGTCGGCGGTAATCACAAGTAAAAGTTATAGTGCTTCGAACACAGTCATATGCTACCAAATTCTTTTGAAGTGGCCTGCGACTTTGGCCAAGGTGGGGCAAGTGGTACGTTCGGGCTCTCATTAGAGTTATCGATACACCGCCGTGCATGCGCGCCAAGCTTGGCCCCGTCAGACTGCAATAGCTGTCTTCCTGTTGGTTCATGTGTGGGTGTACTAGAACTCGACCATGTGCTGGTGTCCCTGGTGATATGCTGGCACTGAGCGACGACACTTCCTTCGCTCCTCGTCGGAGCCAGCCGCCAGCCATTAGCCACCAGCAACCTGCAACCTCGGGACGCCCTCTACTGTATCACCTACCCGCGGGCGCTCCTCCCTGGAGAGCTCGTCTATCCACTGAGCCACGTAGCTACCCACGAATGCGCCGCCTGCGCCCGACCGCGACACCAAGTCAAAAGCATGACCCGTCTCCTTTTCCATGCAGATACAAGGCCCACGTGATGACGATGGTGCCTAGGCATTCGGCCAAGTTCCAGGTCGGCCTTCACTCTGGAATCCAAAATCACCACTCAGCCACGCTAAGCCACGCCATCAACTTCCTGACGACCAAGCAGAAGCTTCCCCCGCATAGTCGCCAGGCCATGAGAGGCGCGCGACTCCACAGCACAAACCAGGCTTCTTCTTTCCATCCGACCTGAAACATCACCACCGCCCCCCTTGTTAGCTGTATCAAACCCTCGTCGCCCACTTGCTTCGAAACATAATTACTAAGCACCTCAACTGCAATCCCGCATCTCCATTAGCACGCCCCTCGACCGCTCGCTTTGTTCACTGCAGGAGCCTTTTCGTCACCCCGCTTCATCGTCGCCTTGACCGCGTCAGCTCTCTTCGGACCGACATGTCCATGTTTCAGATGATGCCCAGAAAGAGAGGTCGAGATGACGATTCCGACTCTGAACGCGACAACGACAGATATATCAAGGCATGTCGGCCTACTATACACATCGATTTCGGCTAATTCGAGATAGAAATCGCGACCACGCTTTACCGAACAACCGAACCATGGCCAACTTCCATTCCAGTCGCAATCCAGCTTACCTCATCGACCGTCCTATATGCCCTCTCCGCCTAGGTTATTCACCGACATTCGCTCCATGACGCCGGCGCAATCAGACCATGGAGGGGTAGATTCACCCAATTCAATCTATCGCGGGCCGGCTGTATCAAGAGAGTCAAGCGGGATGGACGAGGACATGGACATGGATGACGATAACGATAACGACGTGCGCAGCCAACCGCCAGAATCTCCCGCATTCAGCTCTTTTGGCAACAACGTGATGCGACCGCCCAAGCTTCAACCTTCAGTCTTCAACTCGGACGCGATGGACAGCAATGGTCGGATACCGACACCCATACACGCTACTTTCAAGAGGGGCGGCATGAACGGCCTCGGTTATCCTACGAGCGGCTCAGCCGGCGGAATGGACATGAACAACACGCACACATGGTCGATGCCGACATCACCACCCGCCTGGAAAGGACCTAGACGAGACATGATGACCAACAACCGAAGCAGGCGCATGCCTTCGCCCATCTCAGAAGACGAAGACATTCCCGACACGCCCACTGCGCTGACGCAGTCCCAGCTATCGCGACTTAGTGTCTCGCAGGCCCACAACACTGCCGACTGCATGGACACAGAATCGCCGCCTCTTCCTTCTTCTTCTTCTCTTCCTTCTTCTTCTTCTCCTCCTTCTTCTTCTTCTTCAGCCTTGCCGCCGACGCCCCGTGGCAGGAAACGAAGTGGCGCTTTAACCTGCATGGGCCGTGTCACCATGGGCTATCGGGACGATTGCGAAAAGTGCCGGCAAAGGGTTCCGGGTCATTTTTCGCATTTCCGTGCTTGAAACCTGTCTCTCTCTCTCTCTTTTTTTCTTGTTTACAAAGTATATGGTGGCAAGGGGAGGGAGTGTTATACATGCTTTCACAGAACCACGTCTTTTCTTCATTTTCCTTCGAAAGTACATGACAGGGCTCCCTCCCTTTTTTTTTTAAACGTGTTTGGCGTTCGGCGGCTTTGTGGGGTTCAGGATCCTTGTCACATGGAGGGTGGGATGGCCCTAAATGGAGAAACTCCAAATGGAGAGGATTGTATTACTAGCTTTGGCACAAAGAAAGGGTCGGAAACTAACCCAGTTCAGTTTTGTTCTGTTCTGTTCGGTGGACCGGCGTTTTTTTCTCTACTATCAAGGAAAGGAAACAAGGCGGAGATCTGGATTCTGGATTCTGGATTCTAGATTTCACCTCCGGTAAGGGCGGTACGAAACGAACTATGACGTTTCATTGTTCATGGAATATATCCTTTGTGTGCCTCTCTCTCTTTACATGTGTGTGTGTGTGTGTGTGTGTGTATATATATATACATCTATACACATCCTACGCTATCATCAATCGTAGATTTTTTTTTGCCGTTATTCTTTCCTTCTCCAAACAGACAGGAAATAGTAGAAACATAGTTCAAGGAACATACTATGGCTGCCATGGCCCCATGTGCATACATTCCCAAAAGAAAAGAAAAGGGAAAAGGGAGATGAGGAGCAAGGAGCTAGAGAGGGAGATGGACGAGAAAGAAGAAGAAGAAGAAGAAGAAGAAGAAGAAGAAGAAGAAAATAA
>LR132078.1:0-124243 GCA_900634815.1 Paradendryphiella salina | reverse complement strand
GTGGCATTCCCTCCCCTGCGGTCAGATTGACATGCAGTGCCTCCGTGCCAAATTGCCCACGAGTATTCTGGGAAGATAGCCCCGAGCCCTATGCGGCCTCTCAGACGGGCTCAGACGCTTCCCAACGTCTCTGCCACTTTGCGCACCGCTTGATGCCTGACGCATACCGGTCGTCATCGCTTCCACTGTGTTTCGTTTGCTGCTGAGCTGACTTCAGACAGTGCTCCTTGCGTCCAACAAAGACCCACTTCCATTCAACATGGCTTCCTTGTTGGGCAGCATTCACGGCTCGCTGCATTGCGGATGCGATAACACGGTCCTTTCTGCCTGTGCCCTCTGCATGCGATCACCTCCTGGCACACCCGCGCACATACCATACTCCCACATGGTAGTCGAACGCACCTAGCCCTGCAGTGGCCGACCAGCTACCGACCACCAGCGACATATACCATCTTGATCCGCCACACTCTTCTCAACTATACTTTATAGCTTGTTCCGACTCCCTATTCTACCCTCTGGTATACCGTCCACTGTCTAGCACAAACGCTACATCGGGCCACCGTCGCGGCCCTCGGCTGCATTCTGACTGGAGGGCGTCCATCCGAAACCACGGAAGGTCCACCATTCAACGTCGTCCCGTGTCGGTTGGGGACCGACTACCACTGCTAGGGAGGCCCTGCCATCAGCTCAGAGCCGCACTCTATTGCTCGGATCCCTTCTCGAACTTCCCTCTGCCCATTGTACGAAGCCTAATTTCCCACCCGTGAAAATTTTTCGAATGTCTTACAGCTTACCCAAGTCGCTGGCTTGGGCGCGCGTCCTGTTGTTTACCGCTACTTTCGACCTTCTGCACCCTCGTCCAAGGCATATCAGTCTGTAGTCCATGGGCCCACTATGGCTGCATATCGCACCGGTGGGACTCTGTTGATTCGACGAAAAAACACCAACAACAAAGCAAATGTTCGCGGCAGCCAGGTCTGATCTCCCCGCTCGCAGTCACTATGACTCAATAAAGCAAGTTCGCAGCGCAAGTACCTCCCACGTCGCATTTGACTGGACGCGGCGGAACGCCTATATCCGTGCGGCGCATGAAGCCAACGCCCAGGGGTCGCACATTGTCTCGTTTCTCCCGTCAACATGCTCCTCGTAATTTCTCGGCACACAGTTCTCAACTGTTATTTTTGCCTCGAGGTCTGGCCCCTATTGGACGATATCAGCCCTTGACCATGTGGCTCATCGGGTTGCGTCCCTACCGAGCCATCGCACAAAGCGTTTTGCATGTCAAAATTCCCAAAAGTCCCACTTTGCTATCAGACAACTCACCTTGCGTATTCCTTCGCAGCCCACCAGCATCATGCGTTGCTATGACTCCCCATGACCTGCAGAATTATTTACTCCGCTCTCGCATTTCACTATCGTCATGGAATGATCTCGAAGTGAGGCTTCCCCTCATTGTGGACCCGCCGGGGGCGAAGCGCGGATGAGTCTGTACATCTGTCTTCAAGACCGTCTCCAGGACCACAGAAACGCGGTGCGGGATGGAAGCCACTGCGATGGCCTCGGATACTAACCAGAAATGCTATGACGCATCACTCAGGTTGCGCAGCCCTATCGTGTGCGGACACCAGACGGCAACGTCGCGGATTCGCTGGAAAACCAAGTTAGCCTGCCACGACACTGCAGCTGAGTGCAGCTGTCTACAAGCAAGCTGTCTAGCTGCAGAATGCACCACCCAAAAATCACATCCAGCCCAATGAATCGCTGTTGTATTCCCAGTTCAATACACTAGGATTGCTAGTGTGAGTTTCAACAGTGTGGCGGTGCAAACCCTTGGCATGGGCACCCCGAGCCACATGTCTTCACGAGCCCGGGTATGTAGTATGATCTACCTTGCAGGGATACCACAAGCGAAACGTCAATGACTTCCCCTGTGGCGAAACTCCGCCTCAACGTCGCGGACGAATTGTTGCATGGAACGCGCAATACACTTTGTCCCTTACGATTCATCGGGGTCAGCGATCTTCACGACTGGGCTCATGTCACATGGTATATCTCACTACCACCTTGGATCCGCTGCGCTTCGCACGTTGTCGCCATCGACTGGCCATGTCACCGCCGGTGGCTTTACTGATGTCTGATTTGGCCGCTTCAACCGCACAATCGTGAGCCAAATTGAAACACGTAGCGACACTCGCCACTTGAACGGTGGCTCAAAAATTCGAAAATTCGATCCCCTCACGAGACCATGTCAGCTATTCTTTCTAACTCTCCATGAGCTGTCTCTATTCGCTGGGGCTGTGCTATGAAAGCGTCCGCTCGCGAATCGATAGCCGCCGGTTGATGCAAAAGACACCACTTGAGCGGTGAGTCATGGTATAGGGAACAAGCTTGTTCCTTTAGCGAGCCACCTGAGCAACAGGCCCTCACCTAGCACTATCACGCATTGACAAGCAGTTTTGGACAGGTGGATTTTGTTCTGCGTCATAGCTCATGCCCAGCGCCGTATTTCCTCGGAGCAAGGTTTAACCATGAATGTTGCACGAGGCCCCACGAGATACCAGCCAAAAAATGACTACGCCCGGTCGGTACATTGGTCGTTCCAGCAACAAGTACGGAGATCGATCGCTGCGCACGATCATTGGTTTTTCAAGGACGGTGAGGAAGTCAAGTTCCCTTGCTTCCTGTTCGCTGCTATCCGAGACGGCAGTTCTCATTACATGCGCTTGCTTTTACACCATGGTCAATCTTGCTATGGTCCACAAAGCTTTTCATACATGCTCTCCAATCATTCAACGCACTCAAATGAAGCGAACCCGACCTTTGGATGAGTATGGTCGGATTACCCACCGTCGATACGCATACAACGGTCTTGCTTCCTTTTGCGGCAATGCACCGGCAAGAAGGGACAGTGCTTCGGCATGGTCGATCGTACTTGCTGCCTAGAGCGCGTCTCAACAACCGGCAGTGCATAGCAACCGGACTTGCGGGGAGTGCGACAGATCCACCGATGCAAAACGAGCGGTCGACTATGTCTACCGCAAGGCGGGGTGATCTAGATGGCAGTAGATGCACGTGAAAAATGAGGACTATGAGGCGAAGCCAGCGTGGCACTAAAAGCAGTTATGGATTACGTTTAGTCTCTCAATACATACAGAAGATCTCACTACATCCACCAAGCCGCCTCACCAATGTCTATCCGTACATCCACCGACACGGCAGAGGCAATGCTCCAGACCGTGTCATTTGAGAGTTTTATTCCAAGGTCAGTATTCGGCGTAATACAGGGCTGAGGTGAAGCTTAGTGCGCAAACATGGGACATCGTATTCGACATGCAGCGCTGAGGATTTCAGAGTTTTGCTATCCAAGATGTCAATTTGGACGGCCTTTTGGTCTTTCCTACCTTGTCTGGCGAAGCACTCGGGTGCTATAATGCTGTTATCTCGTTATTTTCGGTTCTTGAAGCGGTGGGCAGCCGTGTACTTTTTCCGCTTCCCCAATGCGAATCCCGTCCTTCTTTTGACACAAATAGTTCCTAGCTTGAGGGTAAAGCCAGGATGCGGGAGAGCACACAAACTCAAGAAAAAAACGCAAAATGGGATCGGTGATGAAAACTTTCTTTACCCCTTACTTCCATCATATCCACGCGAGCCTTATGCCTGTTGCAGTAAAGCATCGTCGAAGGGCTTTTTGGAGGCACGGAGAGCATGGCACTGCAGAACTTGAGCATTTCCGGAACCCTAGGAATAGTATGCCTGTTTACGAACCATCTTGCGCTGAAGATTCATATTGAAACAATACGCGCGTATCCCTATACATGCTTGGATCGATGGCGACATCCTCAGCTGATGACGAAGCGACTGTTGCGATGTTCATTCGTCAGCAACGTCGGAGTGAATTATGACAGCACTCGATCGCAAGTAATCATTGTCGATATGTTTTGAAATCTATGTTTACGATGTTATAATGACGGAGCTGCCGCGTCCGTGAGGAACCAACGTCATTTCCAAGGCTAATTCTATCTTCTTTTGGTCCAAATAAGATACCTACCTACCTAGGTAAGTGATGATGATAAACATAGGCAAAAGTAGAGTCTGAGCTTGACTCAGGCGTGACACTAAAAACCTTCTTCCTGACTCAGCCTACATTTGCATGTGGGGGACGTGTTCGCCAGCAACAGAATTCAGGGTTCGGCAGACATTGCCCATCTTCACATGCGACAGTCTGCACACCACCAACACGTCGTGTTCGACCGGTATGCCATGATCTAGCAGGATTTGATCAATTGACCCGGGTCTTTTTCTTATGTAGTTACTGGATACCCTGCTCAAGTGCCAAATGCACGCCCGGCGGAGGGAAAAAGGCAAGCACGTGCTTCAACTCGACCTTCCGCAGCGTTCGCCATCAGCACTCCCACCTCGTAGCTAGGCCCACTCGTTCGAGAAGATGCACCTCTACGAAAGCCTACAGTGGTTACGACGCCCACGCTTCTCTTGTGACGCTCTCATTCGAGGCGCCATGGTCTGCGCCATCTATTGAACTATGCAGCTGGCCAATCAGAGGAGAGCAGGACACCGCGTGGGCATTGTTCGCAAGCTGCGACACAAAAGAGCCCACGCGACACTCTCAACAGTGATAATGCACGCTATACATTGTCTCTACCGTTTGCTCACACCCTCCAAGGCACTTTTGGATATTTACGACGAACTGGATAGAAGTTGAAGACGTTCGACGAGCGCCAGTGACCCCAGCATGCCTCGCCCCAACCTCCCTCCGACTCCACAGCCATCGACGGACATTACTGGCAAGAACGGCGCCAATGCCCCTCAATTGGAGACCAGCTTCAACCTACCACCTGCAGCCTTGGGAGGCAGAGGAAGCGTAGCTAGCTCCTCAGGCCCTTCAGAGAACGCCTCAGACTCCTCGTATAGGCCGCCTTCTCCATCGTCCCCGGTCGCGACGTCCAAGTCTAGTCATGCGCGCAAGCGCTCCTGCACCACGGCTCAACAGAGCGTTGTTACCAAAGACGATTACTCTCTCCCCCCTCCACCTACTCGATCGCGGAAGATCATCCAAATGAAGCCCAAAGATACCCAAGAGCCATCTAAGACTGAATCCCAAACACAGAATGCGAAGGCTACAACCGCTACTACCAATGGCACCAAGAGAAAGCAGGCGGGCAACAACACTGCTGCGGGACGCAAGATTGCACGCAAAACCGCACATAGCTTGATCGAGCGAAGAAGAAGATCGAAGATGAATGAGGAGTTTGGGGTACTGAAGGACATGATCCCGGCTTGCAGAGGGCAGGAAATGCACAAACTTGCCATTTTACAGGTATACATGCTCTTCAACAAGCCTGTGTGTGACTGTGCTAACACCAGCAAGGCATCAATTGAGTATATGCGCTATTTAGAACAGTGCGTCTCGGACCTCAAGACCGCGAACTCACGACGCGACTCGCCAGCATCCGCTGCATCCGAGCTCCCTCCACCGCCAACTAGACGTATGCGCGACGACGACGACGAAGACGAAGAACAAGATGAAGAAATGGAAGATGCCGTATCACCAACATACGTGGAACGGCCTCCTCTTAGGGCGAGTTACTCATTCGCAAACGCGTCTCCTGCCATGCACCCCTCGGATAGAAGCGTATATGCCCACTCCACCACCACATCCCCAGCGATCATGCCCCACGACCATAACGGCCAGTACTCGGCGAACCCCTCCCCCGCACTGCACCCGTCCGACCCACACCATTACTCGCTCGCCCCATCGTCAACTCGCTCCACAGTAACTTCACCCTCCATCCACCCTTCACCTGCTTTCAGCGCTCACACACCGTCTGCAACCCACTTCAGCAACCCATTTCATACGGGCTCTGCCAGCACGGGGCCTGTGGTTGCCCCAGGCTCATCACATGGATCTGCACACTTCTCCCTTACGTCGCCAGCGCTTAAGCCGCAAGCGGATCGTGAGGATCAAGAGGCCACAGAGGCTTTGATGATGTTGAACACAGATCGTCGAAGCTGGAATGGGGCGAGGGGCATGAGCGTGAAGGACCTTCTTAGCGGATAGTGACCAAGTATAAGGCACGGAATAAGTGCTCTTTGTCGTTTTATAAGATTGGTAAAATATGCGATACGAGCAGGAGAGTGGGCGGATTTTTTTTCTTGTTTTGGTGCTGGTGGTCGTTTGGTTTTCAGCTCCTCGGAGCGCTGCTTGACTATGCCCTGTTATACGTGTCGCACTCGACATCAAGCGTACTTGCGGATGGATAATAGGAGGACAATGGTTAGTATGTCATGATCCATATGTACCAAAAGTTCAATCAGCACCCATGATTATACATGTTGTACACAACCATCGCTTGGCCTGTGCGGATTCCACATGCGAACAGCGTCGTGCGAGCGCCAACTGTCTTGCCGGGAGGAGAGCCGGTTCCACATGGATAGAGAGTATATTTACTACCGCAGCTGCCATGCTGCAGTCTCTGATCTCCTTCCGCAACATAGTCATTTGCAGAACCGATATCGGAGGTTAACTCACTTACTGGCCGATCGTCGTAGTGTACAAGCGCTCCGTTGTCAACGTTATCCTGGGTTACAATCTGGAATCATCCGCAATCGAGCAACGGCGACACAGAGTTCACCGTAGTAACACCGTTCCGAAATAACTTAAATTCAACGACGCACCGTTGCTACATGCTATTACCCGCTTCTCGTTCGTGTCAAGTACACGGTATCTCACAGAACTCGGTGATCGATGCGCATGGACGGGTGTATGAGAGTAGAGCGACGCGCGGGCAGTGCTTTGGTGTGCATAGGCATCCTTCCACGTGGCAATACTGCTACTGACGATGTGTAAGTAGAGGTGCTCCGTGGCATAGGTAAGTTCTTTGGTTTGATATTTCTTTCTGTCAAATCTCCAGTGTTTGTCGCAGCAGTGGACAGCGTAGCCTCCACCAAACAAAAATCACAAGAGAAAGATATAGGGCGTCATGAGACCGTACATGTTCCGAAGTCAGCGAGTCGAATCAGTGCTGCACCAAGCGCAAAGATACGGTCGGTGTTTGCGTCTCAACGCCGACGCGAGGGAAATTGAACCGTCCCACTTGAACGGATTCTTCTCCAGGAGGAGGTGCAAGGCTTCGCATAATACAAGCCTTTTCGTACATAGGGGCTTGCAGGGGTCTCTCTCGTTCTTGCCGCCCGTAGAAAACCGGAGTATTGTGTCAGCGAGAAACCGAGACACCGCAGTCTTACACTCGAACCGCAAGCGACCCAACGGATTGCACAAGCACTGGGGGCTTAAAAAGAACAGCTCTACGAAAGATTCCGATACCACGTCTGTCCAAGAAAGGCAGGCGGGACTTGTGGGCGACGAAGCAACTCGCTGCTCACTTCCCCGCATACTCGCTCTCTCGCTCTTTCGTTAACGCCGTCCACCGACCGTAAACCCGACCCTGGCCTAGTTACCCACATAGACCTCGGAGATAGTGGGCCAGATGCTCAGGTTGTTGCCTGGGGGTTTCTTTTATAATGCTACTGGGTCCCTGGGGTTGAGCTTCCTGGAATTCATCACACTACACCTGCAACTATCTGCGACTCGACTTGTCAAGTCACTGTAAATACGCAAAGGTCATTTATGCTACTTCGCCCACTTGGGAGACGCGATTCTTGAACAGCGATTCTTGAAAGACAGTACACTGGAAAACCGTAGCCAGTACTACAGCTAGCGTCCGTTCGAGATGGCTTCGTCTACCGAAGAGTATCGTCAGCATCCAAGGAGTAGTTCGGACACGCACGTATCGGATTTGGAAAAGGGTGAAGCAAGGCCGGATAAGGAGGAAGATGCAATCGAAGAAAAGGTAAGCAAAGCCATTCCTACAGAGATTGTCCATGAATTCATCAAGAGATTTTCATCGGTCTCATGACGCATTTCTGGACGCCTTTACGTCAGTGTGCAAGTCCGACGCGCATGTTACAGCAGACGGGAATGCATTCAGGCTAGGTGATCCGAAGAGCCGATTACCAATGGAATCGCCATGTCCCGAAAACAATGTAACATACAACTAACCCTTGTTCAGGAACCGCAACAAACAGACAATAACATAGGCGTCGATCTCGAAAAGCACCTCTCAAGGAAGAGCACAAAGAAAGACCAGCTCGCACCAGAAAAATATCCTCTCTCCGACCTCGACAACAACCTCGTTGGCTGGGATTCACAAGATGACCCTACGAATCCACGGAACTTTCCCACGAAGAGGAAGGTGACGCTCCTGGGATTGGTAGCAGCTATCACTTTCGTCAGTCCGCTTGCGTCGTCCATCTTCGCGCCGGGCATACCGTTCGTCAATGCAGATTTCGGCAATACATCACAGCTCCTGGGGTCTTTCGCCGTCAGTGTGTATATCCTCGGATTTGCATTCGGACCACTGTTCCTCAGCCCACTCTCTGAGATCTACGGACGATACTGGGTGTTGAACTGTTCTAACCTATTCTTCTGCGCTTTCTCCCTCGGATGCGCACTTGCACCTAACCTCAGTGGCCTCATCGCCATGCGTTTCCTCGCTGGTGTTGGCGGTAGCGCATGTCTCACAATCGGCACCGGTGTCATAGCCGACATGTTTTTACCTGCGCAGCGCGGCAAAGCCGTTGCCATTTACTCCATGGGCATTCTCTTCGGCCCCATTCTCGGACCCATTTGCGGCGGCTTCATTGCGCAGCGAGCAGGCTGGCGCTGGGACATGTGGGTTGTTCTCATTGTCGGATGTCTCTTGACAGGCAGTCTCTTCGTCTTGAACCGCGAAACCTACCACCCCGTGCTCCTCAAGCGCAAGACCCTACGCCTCCGCAAAGAGCTCAACCGCCCTGAACTCGAGAACATCATGACCTACGACAAAGACGCAGCGGCCATGAGTCCCATGATCATCCTCCGTAACGGCATCACCCGCCCACTGAAGATGCTTGCAAGATCACCCATTGTGTTGCTCTGCTCCCTTTACATGTCTTTCCTCTTTGGCCTGCTCTTCCTCCTCTTCACCACAATCACCCCCGTCTTCATCCAGACATATGACTTTTCCCCCGAAACCACAGGTCTCGCCTACCTTGGCATCGGCATCGGAAACTTCCTCGGCATCGCCTTCGTCGCCAAAACCAGCGACGCAACCATCATCCGACTTGCGAAGAAGAACAAGGGTGTTTACGAACCGGAAATGCGGCTGCCGCTTTGTGTTTTCTTTGGTCTTTTGATCCCTGTTTCCTTATTCTGGTAAGCTTCTAGATTCCCCTTTTTGCTTGTACAACATCTCACAGCGTCATACTCATCAACTGCGCTTAGGTACGGCTGGACAGCGGAAAATCACGTCCACTGGATCGTCCCCATCATCTCCCTCGTCCCCTTTGGTTTCGGCCTCATGGGCATATTCGCCCCTTTGCAAACCTACATGATTGATTGTTTCCCGCAATTCGCCGCTTCCGCCGTCGCTGGTATGACTGCGCTCCGCTGTCTGTTTGGGGCTTTGCTACCGCTCGCTGGTCCCACCATGTATGATAGCCTGGGTCTAGGGTGGGGAAATAGCTTATTGGGGTTCCTGGCTGTGGCTTTTATCCCCGTGCCTGCGCTGCTGTTTCGCTATGGCAAGGTGATTAGAGACAAGTATCCTATCAAGCTGTGAGCTTCCATGACGGAAAGGGAGAAAATTCCTCTTTAGCTGAGAGCGATGAGCGTTGAGATTTCATGATACCCGCATATAGCTAGTCTTGTAATTTGTATAATAGCCTTGGTCTGCTTCTTCCATCACAAGGGAAGGATATCATTCACTGTATCCACACATACCATCAGCCGTACGATGCATTCTCTAACGAGCAAGATCCTCGGGCCTTCTTTGCTGTCTCCTCCACATATCATCTTACAACCTCTACGCTCGACAAAGCTTTAATCGCACTTCTCAACCATACAGCAAGTTCCAGATCCCCATCAACCCACCTTCCCAACCCGAGCTCCTTGTACCATCCTACATCCCACTTTCCTACATCAGCCCCGCATGCCCAGCTCTCAGCCCCATACTGCTACTCTGTGGAGCATTCGAGGTTCTCCTAACCCAAGTAAGACTACACCAAGTATAAAAGCCGCGGCAAGGGTAGATTCGTTACAAGCACCGTTGGTCGTAGCGTTGCTTGCAACATTGGTCGCAGGTAGCTGGAACAGTAACAGAAACAACTACGAGCTCTGTCCCGATAAGCTCTTCTTAGCGCGTTGCCATCTTGACTGGCTCCGTCCAGACCCAAGCAAAGTATCCAGCGCATTATCCAGTTCTTTGCGATTTGTCACAAAACCAGCCGTGCCACCTGGGAAGTCAATGTGTCTGGCAAAATCTTCCCACTGGTTTGCGTCGAGCCAGCCCTGGAAACGAGCTGCATGGAGTAACTCACTCTTTGGTATCGTGGCACCTTTGGCTTGGACATAACTTGCTAGATTGAATAACACGGCAAACTCGAGGAAGCTGCAGACGGTGCCTCTGAGTTCCCATGGAAGAAACTCTTCGTACACTGGATGTATGGCTGCGGTACGCCCGACTTCATCCAAAAACTTTATAGGGCATACCTTGAGTCGGTATTCTAGTCGGAGCGCATATTCGATGCATGATGTGAAGTGTGCCACTTTGGTAGATGGAGCTCCTGCGACTGCTTTGAAGATACCCAGTTGGCTGTTGGCCCAGTGCCATTCTGGGTCGAAAGCTTCGTATGCAGTGTTGTCAAGAACATCATTCCATATTTCCTTGCTTCGGAGAAAGTCTCTTGCGATTCGATGGGCCCAGTCGACGTAAGATGCTGCAGCTCGTTAGTATTCGCACATCTGTGGTATTCACGAGCCAACCTTCTGTTGTCGTAGCGCTTGGATCTTTTCGCCAGCCTTCTACCTCTAGGAAGCCTTTGCAACGGTTGATGAGTCGATCGTTCATCAGAGCCAGCCGTTCCGAAGTATCTTCCTTTGAGATGAAGCGAGCCTCGTTTCGTAACACAGGGTCATCGTTTTCGCTGTCTGCAAACCAAAGCTCGAGGAGAAGTGGGCGCCTTTTTGTCATCACCAAACGGAACAGTTGAGACACATGTGACGCACATTCTGCATCCATATCACCAAGAAGCTTGATGAAAAGACGCGTCAGACCAGGTGGGTGCGTCGCCAGTCGAGAGATGAGGTCGCTTATGCGGTCCTCATGCAATAATCCATCAAGTAAGGACTGCACCACGATGTATGCCCAAAGAAAAACACCGGCAGACTTTTTTGTGATACCTTGAATCAAACCAGTTGCTCGCTTTGGCTCGCGCATGCTAAGCCTCGCACATTGCTCGTTGTTGGCCAAGGAAGCCGCGACGTATCGGTAGATATCCCTTCGGTTAAGGCGATCAAGATGTAGACGAGGTTTGCCTTCAAGCGCCCTGTGGAACTCTGGCCATGGCCGACTAGCCACACAAACTTTAACGTGCGGATGTCGGATAATTTCCAAAATGAGCCAAATGAGGTCTTTTCGATCACCATTAAACCCATCTAAAGTATCGATCACGAAGAGAAAGGCTCTCTGCGTGGGAGACGTAGAAATCATTGTGGTAAAAGCTCGTCGCAATTCCAGCCAAGTAAAAGGTTGCAAACCTCCACCAAAGGCAGAGTACTGTTTCCAACGGTGTTCAAAGAGTTGCATCAAAGACTTTTTGTGGGTTCGGAGCACGGAGTAGAGCAGAGTTTCAAGGAGCCCGACTTGCGTTTGGACGTCATGCCCGGAGTTCCAGAAGAAAAACCCGGCCTTCACGAGGGCCTTGTCGGCCGACCAAGTCTGCAAATGGGCCGCGGTTCTGCTGTGACTGAAGAGATGCTTCAACAATGTACTCTTCCCCGACCCTGGCTTACCCGAAACCCAGTACAGATTGCTCTTGTCTGTAGCAGAAAGCCATCGAGGAAATGAGTCCCATTCGGTCGGGTTATCATCGAATATCCAGTTATATGTACCTGGTTCTGCATCTGGAATCGACCTATAACGATCAGGTAACTCGGTAGAATACAGGCGCGCCAAGATCAAGCTACAAAATCGGGCCTCCATATCTTGACCGACTACGGACGCCAAAGCATTAGAAAAGGCCAAGAGATCAGGTTTCTTCGTAGGCGTCCAGTCATAACGCTGAAGGGTGGCCAGTAGACGCATTTTGGACCGCGAGGGTCCATCTTGTGACTGATGTATGTGGTCCGACGACTTTATCCGACGCTGCTTTATGTGTTGGCTACTGTAAATCAGCGTAGGCATCATCCGTGCCGTGCGAGACTCACCGGAGTGAGGTAAGCAAAACAGTGTTGACTTGCTCTTGGATTGAATTGATCTTCCCTGTGAGGGCTGAAGTGGCTTTCTGCTTATAAGCTCTATGCAGACCCTGAATGAGTATATCCCCTTCGTCGCCGTCTTTGTTGCTCTGTATCTGAAATAGCATCGCGTGTATGATCTTTCCCACTAGCTCACTGTCCTTTGCAAGTCTGATGAGATGCGCATCGACAATTTGCTGGTCCGAGTCATTCTGCTGTGTATGGGACATGCGCCGACACTCGTCAACTTGTCGCAATAGGCCATTGAGATTACTTGTTGCAGCCTTGAGCAGCGCAGTCTTTCCTAGGGTGGCTCGGCCGGTAGAGTGCGGTATATCCTTGGCCCCATGCAATAATTGTGAAGAAAACTGGGCAATTTGAACAATGGCTGAAGCAAGAGAAATGCCAACCAGCGGATCCATAACAATGACAAGTCGTCGCAAAGCAAGTTCTGAAAGACAAACAAATGAGGCCGATTTGGGAGTTCGTGTTCACACGGACATGGCCAAGGTGTCGTCCAGTCCGGCCATGCAAACGCTGGCGCCCGATGGCACGTAGAGTAGGAACCATGGCATGCAGAGCTTGCCGTTACTCCTACTAATCGGGAGTTTCGGCAAAACATGACGCTGTTGCTTGCCCAGCTCCGACATGCAGTCTTTGGTAGCGATGACGTCGTTGTGAGAATGCAGGAAAACAAACTTCGATTAGTGCAGATTAGGACAGGGTTGAGATGGAATGAGATGGCAATGTGTACAGTCAAGGGCAAGAAGACATGTGGACGGCGATGAGAAGTCAGGATGGTGGTTGTGAATAATGCGGGCTCTTACCCAGTGTTGCGGACCCCCGAGCATGCACCGTGCGTCAAGTACCTGTGCTTCGGCAACTTTCTGATGCCGATGAATTCTCCACTCTCCACTCCACCATGGCCGAGTACTGGAAGTCAACAGTAAGTGAAACCAAGAAAGGCGACGTACATTGTCAGCTGATTCTGTTATAGCCAAAATACTGGTGCAAGTTCTGCTCCACGTATGTAAAAGACACCAAGTTCGAGCGCGCGCAGCACGAAGCGACGGGCCGCCACCAAGGCAACATCCAGCGCAGCCTCAAAGGATTGCATCGCGAGCAGGAAAATGAGAAGCGAAACCAAGCGCGCGCGCAAGCCGAGGTCGCGCGCCTAAATGGCCTGGTTCCTTCGTCTTCGGGCCCTTCAGTCGCGACCGGCGTAGGCGGCAAGCCCACATACGAAAAGAGGCCCGAGAAGAAGGCGACAGTAGATGACAGAAAACGGCAATGGGAAGAGTTAGCAGCCATGGGCGTCGCGCTACCTGCATCGGCTCGGGGCGACCTGGCCATAGCAGGAGAATGGAAGACAGTGTCTGAGGAAGTGGTCGGAGAGGTCAACGATGAGGGTGAATTCAAGGCAACCTCTCTAAACAAGGGCGTACGGAAGAGGCCACTCGATGAGGAAGAGGAGGAACAAAAGGCTGCAGGAGAGCTGATAACAAAGAAGAAGGGCTGGGGAAACACGTATAAGAGCTTCCCAGGCAGCAATGGCGGCGACGACAACGACATCGAGAGCTTGTTCGGAAAGAAGAAGCCATCGGAAGAGGCACAGCCTGATGTGAAGAGGGAGGAGCGAGACGACGGTGTGAAAGCCGAGGTGGAGGAGGAGGCCGACGCGAAGATACTCCAGGACATACCTACGGCGGAAGAGGCCGAGGCCAAGGCTGCTTCAGTAGCGGTCAAGAGGGAAGATGCCCCGGCTGCACCAGCAGTCGTCTTCAAAAAGAGGAAGAAGGCCAAATGAACAGCCGTCGCTAAGAAGTAAAGGGATGGCGGACACCTCGAACTTCCACACCCGCCGCGGCCAGCATGAGACATGAGTACCGGCCTTGCATCCCGTAGACTGCGTTGGTGATGAATGATATGAGGAGCGCTTTCGATGCTGACGGGCAAGAGAACTACGGTCTTTCCATAAGCCTCCCAAACGAGGTCTGACGGTGGCCGAGTTGAAGTGACGATATGGAGTACAATCACCAGGGGAGTGATGCAGACCGTCGCCTTGGTGATCATGGTGGTCCAGGAAGGGGCTGCATCTGCCGGGCATATCGCTAGTGTAGAAATAGTTGTGAAAATGCATGAGAGTCAATGGCGACGTGAGAGAACCAGCTTTGTGGACCACGGGAGCCTCTGCCACTTTTATTTCGAGGCCACAGTATTAGCACAAATACAGGATACTCTGCTCAAAAGCGACCTTGACACATGCATGTTTTCCAACTTCCCAGCCGCTTGTTCAACATCCGCTTTTAGATGGGCACATGCAACTAAACCTTAAACCCCTGCCCAAACGTCTGCCAAGTAGCGTCGACTGCGAGTTCGCGTCGCCAACGCCAGACAACTGTCGCGGTCCACCAAAACGTGCGCTTCAGCTACCCACGCTCAACTACGCCCGCATTGCACGAATTCTGCCCTTTCATGGTCGCGTAATAGCAAGCCATAGTTGTTAGCGATCTTTACGCGACCATGCATCTCATCAAACCACAGTGGTTAACACATCCGGGTTAGTGCACCTCCGCGCATACATTTATTATGCTTCACGGAATACTGTTACCATGTTGCTAACACGTGCTTTTCACTACAGGCGAGCAGAAGGACTTTGAGGTATACAGTTGCGACGTCTCGCCCGATGGATCGCGCCTGGCTACCGCTGCCGGAGGTTCGTTCACCCACCCTCGGGCGTCTCTCGCGCGATGCGTTGCTTCCTAGGACACAGCTAACACGCAGCCCACAGACGGCTACGTACGCGTATGGTCAACCGAGGCCATTTTACATTCCAACGACCCCACGTATACGAAAACAAAGCAGCTTGCCGCCGTCAGCCACCATTCGGGCACCATTCACGCCGTTCGCTTCTCCTCCAACGGCAAATACCTGGCTTCTGGCGCAGACGACAAGATAGTATGTGTCTATGCGCTCGACAAGAATGCGCCAACACACGCAGCATTTGGTGGGTATAGACGGCGTACGGAGGGGGAGCAGTTGCTGATAGACTTGCAGGTTCGAACGAGCCCCCGCCCGTCGAGAATTGGCGCGTCATTCGTCGCCTCATAGGACACGACAACGATGTACAGGATCTAGGCTGGTCATTTGATTCCTCGATATTGGTCTCAGTGGGGCTGGATTCGAAGGTGGTGGTCTGGTCCGGCCATTCTTTCGAGAAACTAAAGACGCTATCGAATCATCAAAGTCACGTCAAGGGCATAACATTCGATCCCGCGAACAAGTACTTTGCCACTGCTAGCGACGACCGAACCATCAAAGTCTACCGATTCAATTCCCCGCCGCCAAATGCGTCCCAGCAAGATCAGGTCAACAACTTTGTTCTGGACCACACAATAACTACGCCCTTCCAAACCTCTCCGCTTACCACATACTTCCGTCGTTGCTCATGGTCGCCAGATGGCGCCCACATCGCCGCTGCAAACGCTACAAATGGACCGGTCAGCTCTGTCGCAATCCTGTCGCGTGGAACTTGGGATGGAGACATTAGTTTGGTTGGCCACGAAGGCCCTGTTGAAGTCACTTCCTTCTCTCCAAGGCTGTTTTACAAGGACCCGCCGCGACCAGAAAAGGACGGAACCGTCACACAGCCGACCGTAACCATCGTCGCATGCGCTGGACAAGACAAATGTTTGAGTGTATGGAACACGAGTTTTCCCAGGCCATTTATGATCTCCCAAGAGCTGGCAGGAAAGTCAATATCCGATTTATCATGGTCACCCGACGGAGAGACACTCTACGCAACCAGCTTAGATGGCAGTATTATGACTCTCGTATTCGAAGCAGGCGAGCTGGGTTATCCCGCGACCTTTGCGGAGAATGAAAAGACGCTTGCCAAATTTGGTGCTGGCCGGAGAGTCGGTATCATTGAAGGTACAGATGCGCTACTTTTGGAAGAGAGCAGCAAGAGCGGGGAACTGAAAGGTGTGCAAGGCAGGATGGGTGCATTGATGGGCGATGGTAGTGCAGTTCAACCTCCAACAATCACAAACGGAACAAACGGTGTCGCTCCCTCGACGGCTCTCACCAACGGATCGACCGCCGCAGCACAGCCACCAGCACCTGTTGAACCGCCTCCAGACCAAAGAGTCGAAAAGCTCAAACAAAGAGTCACCGTCACAAAAGAGGGCAAGAAGCGTATAGCGCCCATGTTGATGTCTTCTTCATCCGGCGTTGGCGAGTCTTCATTGCCTCAAACACAACTCCTCTCCGCGACAACAACATCCGGTGGTAGGAGTGACAACCCCCACAACATCCTCGACTTGTCAAAGCCATACGATGGGTTCCCGAAAGGCGGACTCGCCACTATGCTCATTGGAAACAAGAGGAAGTTTGCCGAAATTGAAGGTGATGACGATAAACAAGTGGAGCGACGACTGGCTGGATCAGTAAAACCTGGAGGCGCCGCGATAGTGCTCAACTCCGAGAATGGTCTCATCCCGCCTGCTGCGGCCCCGCCGAAGAACAATGACTTACAAGAACCTCCCAAGGTTCTTAGGCCAGCCATCGTCAACCCCTCGATGAGCCTTGCGCAGGTGCGACTCGCAGTACCAAAGGTCAGGAGCGTCATTGTGCGGACTATGGACGGCAGTGAGCCACCACAGAATGGTGTTGATGCGAACACAGGCAAGGCCGAGATATCAGACACTGTTATACTTGAAGCGCGCAATGCCAGTGGGCCATCACGGACGGGAAGACCGCAGGATCATGATCCAACAAGGATGACATGTACGAGCAAGGGGCAGTCTCTATGGCAAGACTTTCTACCGAAGGCTGTACTCTTGGTGACGGGTAACACGAACTTGTTTGCTGCGGCATGCGAGGACGGGTCAGTATACGCGTGGACACCAGCAGGTCGAAGGACACTCAACGCCATGGTCCTGGAGGCTCAACCAGTCATTATGGACTGCCGTGGCTGGTGGCTAATGTGCATAACAGCAGTCGGCATGTGCTACATCTGGAACCTGAAGACAATGTCCGCGCCGCACCCGCCCATTTCGTTAGCCCCCATCCTCGACATAGCAGCATATGCTCAAGGACCACATCTCACCCGATCACCTGGCATAGTTTTTGCGCGACTCAATTCCGCCGGTCGGATAACAGTAGCCATGTCAAATGGTGAAGGCTACGCATACAATCCCGACATGTACATCTGGCAACGCCTCTCAGAGCCATGGTGGGGCGTCACCAGTCAATACTGGAACTCGACCGACTCTTCCGTCGGCAACATCCGCTCTTCACAAGACAAGCCCATGGTGAAAGAAAAGGACGACCAGGTTTCAGCAGAGAACATCTCAGCAGGCATCATACCCGCTCTCGAGCGCAACACTACAAACCAATCCCTCCTCCAAGGCCGCGCCTTCCATCTGCAGCGCCTCATCAAGATACTAGTTTCTGCGGAGGGCTACGAGACCTTCGAGAGCAGTGCCAGTGTAGCGCATCTGGAGAACCGCGTCGCTGCCGCACGCACACTAGGCGCAAAAGAAGAGTTCAAGATGTATTTTACCATGTACGTCAAGCGACTTGGCGCGGAAGGTCTCAAGGGCAAGATCGAAGAGCTTCTACGAAGTTTGATGGGCAGCCTCGTGTCTGAAGACGAAGATGATGGCGGTGGCGACGATGAAGAAGCAGAAGAAGAAGAAGCCGCGATGAAAGAACCCGACGTAATCTGCGGCTGGAAGAGAGAGGAGTTGCTAAAGGAAGCTGTTTTGATCCTCGGTAAGCAAATTACAAACCCGATCCAATATACTAAGCGAGACTTGCTAACCGCCTTAGGTAAACATCGTGATCTCCAACGTATCACAGTTCCTTATGCGCGTCTTCTCAATATCGTCACCGAGGGTCAGCGTCCGGATGATCAGGCTATGATCACGGATATGTAGTATAGCATCCTTCTCCTCTCTCTATCTCTCTCTTTCTCTTCATTTCCCCTCTTTTGCCCTCTCTTTACCTTTTTTTGGTCATTGTTCTAAAAACAAAACACATTGGGTCGCTTGCTGTATGTATGTTCCTATGAAAGGATACACGATAGGCGTCTTTGGTGCTGGGCAAATTGGCCGACTGGGCCCATGTTCTTTGACGGGAGCAAGCGTGGATATCATGTAATTGTAGACATTCTGAGAACTTAAAAGGAAAGATTAGCGTGGGCGTCTTGTCGAGTCTCGTATATCTCGCTTCTAGAGGTACTGCGGGTGGGTCGTGGGAGGGTACCACGAGCGAAGGAGCAATGTGATTTTTATCTTTTGCAATCGATATAACGGATGCACATGTCATCACACTTTACAACCGTCGTTGTGCGTAACGGTACTTTCCAAACATGGGGAAAGAAACCAGAAAGACAATTTGAACTTGATCCATGTTGATGTCGAGAGACATGTCCCACTGACATATACCCAACCCCCTCGACTAAATAGTCTTCCGTCTACTTCCTAAATAAAGTATTCCCACTCCCCACGAGCGGATTAGGCTGAAACTCCATATCACTGTCATTCGCAAACAGCGGAACGGTATCCTCATCGACCCTACTCTTCGGCTTGAGTTCCTCGCCTCGCGCAATCTCAATCGTGCTGATGACAGGGAGCACAAGCAGCAGAAGCGGCAGCAACTGGCCGAAGCTCCAGTTCCCCTCGCTGGGGCCCACGAGATGCACAGCCTGCGGTGGCGTACCGAAAGCCTGGCTCTCCAACACAACGCGAACAGTTGCACCCACACCCATTGCGAGACAGGCAAAGAGGCCAATGACCTGGACTGTTTTGAGCCATTTGGGATTGGACCGGTTGTGCAGGTACCAGGTTGCGAAGCCAAAGGTGATGACTTGGCCTGCGATAACGGCGATGGTACCTGCGATGCTCAACGCAGCGTTTCCGCTCCATCCTTTACTATCCATCTCCCACACACACGCGATGGGCAGGCGCGGATTCATATTCTTCATGACCGTCTGCAGGATAAACACACCCGAAAGAATTCCCAGGAACATGTTGACCAGCATGAGGAATTGGCGTATCCAACGCAAGACCCAGTCTCTCTTGAAATCGTTGACGAGGGCGAGTAAGGTGGCGAGGTTGGTAGCTGTGGAGAGCAGCGAGAGGAGCCAGATGATGAAGAAGTGGTAGGGTACCATTGTTTTCATCTTTGCTAGTCCTACGCTTTGGATTCCGATTCCAGTTAGGATTTGTTGATCCGAGAAGGATTGGAGCAATTTGCGCGATATTGGTGCTGATGTGGATTTTCGCAGGCCAAGCAAGATTATGGTGGCAGAGAGCAGGATGGAAAGTATGTTGGTTATTATGAAGGACAGGAGGGTCTGTAAAGGGCGGGGTGTGTTAGCTTGGTGTATGTACTGCGTTGGGTGGGATTTGAGGCCGAGGGGCCATGCGGATGGAGATGGTGGTGCTTACGCCGGCGCCCGCGACTCCAGCATCGGTGTTTGTCGCCTCAGGGACGGTGGTGCAGTTGAGCACCATCTTTGCCCTTTTTCTCGGGTTATTCTATGGTCTCCGTCCAGCTCTTATGTTGAGCGACGCAGTCGCAATCGCCGCGGTATCGTCCCCTGCCTTTCTAATCTTGTGCGCGCGCGTGCGCAAAAGCAGATGTTGGATATAGGATCGCACAGCGTCCTAGAGAAATCAAGCAGCAGCAACAAAAACAGCAAAAGGAGTGTACAGAAGCCAGTAGAGCGATCGTAAAGACAGAAAGTTGCAAGATCACGAACTTCACAAAGCAACAAAGCGGGCGCACAGCCTCATCCTATGTCATCATCGTCAAACGGGGTCTCAGCACACATCCATCTAAATTAAGGCCGCGTTGGCGAGCGCTGCGCTGCCCGCCATGAGAGTTGCAGAGATCGGCATTGTGAAACAAGGAAGCACCGTAGCCAGTCGATGCTCTTTGGCCGTTGCCATCTGTGGCACGGAAGCGCTTAATGTGCGACAGAGCGAAATGCGCGAACGGGCCGGTTAGAGTGGAAAGTGTAGACGATTTCATGGATGCACCATGGAGAGTTTGCAGATGCGAAGTGGGAGAATACTGGGATAAGATAGTTTGGAGGGAGAGGTGGGAAAGTTGCTTGAACAGGGTTGAGCTGTTGTCGTGCACGGAAGGGTCCGACCCTCCGTCGCTACGTCTTGCTAGTACCGGTAGCGCATGTCAGAACTTAGACGTCATGTTCAAAGGAGTTTATCTACATCCGGTCAAGCCGGCCTACAACCACTTTGCGAAATGCTGATATCGATTTATATTACTGCGATGAGGTGATTCTCCAACGCTTTACTATGCAACGTTTACACCTAACCTACTCTTTGGAACCAGCCGTCTTATTCGTCGGTGCATACGCACTCTTCTCCCTGATCTTCGCCCCTTTCAAGTAGAACCAGATAGGGACCGGAACCAAAAGAGCAGCAATGCATCAAAGTAAAGTAACTGCTCACTCGATGCCCACACCCTCAAACATTTGTTTGGCAAAGAGCGGAAACGCCGCTCCACACAAACTACGCAGGAACGTGTTGGCTGCAATCACAGAAGCGGCAAACTATGAAAGACAAAATTAGCCAAAGAGCGGCCAAAAGAGTAAGGGGGCAGGTCAGGCGCAGAATTATCATTAGATATGCGTCAACGAGATAATTGAGCGACTGCAGAAACACGGACAAAATGCCGAAACCCGTCAGTAGTCCAAATAGACTGGGCACGATCCGGTGGATATCCTCCCTGTATCATGTCCACCCGAACAAGAACAGACCTATGGCCAAACACAATCTGCCGACGATAACCTCTTGCAATCGCCATTCGGGGATAGCGACCCCATGGTTGGCTGCAAGTTTCCTCTGGTACCCGGGCTGTCGGACGAAGATGATCGTACCGGCTGTCAATTGGCCAAGGATCATGCCGCGCACGCCCTGAAACACGAGGATGGCCGGTGGGTAGGATTCAGGGAGGAAAAAGAGGTCTAGTACGAAAACGGCGAAGTCCATGAACGACCTAGCGTGGTGTCAGCATATGGATCCCTAAGTGTTCATGGCGCAGTGTGTTGTTGCTTGCACAATGTACTCCGTCCATCGCCAGTCGAGGTCAGATATAACTATAAAACCACCGACGAAGGGCGCAAGAAGTTGACCCGTGAAGACCGTCATCGAGAAAACTGTTACAGCCATTTCACGAGTTCGACTATCGAACATACCCGGAAAGACGGCAGCAACGCCCTATTTACGAGGTTAGCTACTGATAACGGCATTGAGGAGGTACAGGAGTTATGATTCGCAACACTTACAGTGAATGGACAGGCACCAAACAAGTCAGAGAAGAAACGACAGATCAGAACAGTCTGAAGATCCTTGCCCACTGCAACCGAAATGTTGAAGATGAAGAAACCGAACGATGCAATAACTAACGGTAGCCGCCTACTCTTGAGTTCCGAGAACGGAGCCCACAATATAGGTCCAATCGCGAAGCCTAAGACATAGAGTGACATCCCTAGTGTAGTAACAACAGATCTGACATGGAACTTCGCCTCGATAGCACGAGTCGCTGCGCTGAAGACCGAACTTCCAAACGCTGCGGATAGCGTCGTAAATCCTAAAGTTACAGCTGTATAAATCTTCTTCCTGATGGGCTAGTTCTGTGCGTGCAGAGGATCGGTAGGTCCATCGAATTCAAGGACGTATTCTTCGCGATCAGGGAGTGGAGGGGGGACGGCTTTCCAGCACCAAACGGTGGTAGGTTGATTTGTATATCCGGTCCTTCTCGATGGTGCTAGCATCTCGTTCAGCATTTTCTATGTACCGGTCTTGGTTATTCATGGTTATTAACATTTGTGCAATGCGATGGTAGTTGCGAAAGGCGATGGGTTCATAGAGTACAAATTCCTTGATTGACATGCATTGTTGCGGTCTGATGTATCGACTTGAACGTCCGTCCCTCCGCGCTTAACTCCACAGAAACGGATGCTCGCACTCTCGGAGTCGGTAACCGCACTACGCGCCGTAGAGTTGGCTCCACGTTTGCCAATGGGGTACTTGCAAACCCGCTTACTTCGAGGTGTTGTACGAACCAAGTATCAAGGATCACAGCGTAAGCTAATATGCGATTGCGCATGGTTCGAAAAGTGTCTTGAGTTAATGGTGATGCCGCACCCGATTACTTACATGCTCGACAACTACAAGGATGCGCTTCCTGCATGACATAGATGTAGGAGCCACCGAGCCGTTTCCTTGGTTAGAGCCGACTGATGGTAAGGGACGAATTTAGGGTTAGTAATCACGACCGTGTGGCCATCACTCACGTGCGGTTGCACTCGGTTGTAAGCCATCAGTGGTTGGGAAGAGAATAAACTCCGAATCTTTGACTGGACATCTTTTGGGTGCTGCGATGCACAAAACCTGTAAAGTTTTCGCTTGAAACAACGACAGCAGCGAAGTAACGATTCCGATCAGCCCCGTGCATTCTGTGCGCAGCGGGTGAGTCATCGATACACTATACAGGAGAGGCAATCATCTCCAGACTCCAATCGGAACAATCAGCTAGACTGCAGTCATTTTCGACTCCTGCCAGCCATAGCTTGAGAAAGCCTTGTAAAAATGGAGTACTACATACTAAGAGTAGTCGATCTTCTGACGGTCCTGACTAGAGCACAGTACAACTGCACCAATGCATAGCGATATCAAAAGACAGCCACTCTTGCTCAACAGCGATCTAAGTCGAGGATCATACAAGCGTTCTCATAGACTGTGATGAACGTCGAATCACCAGTGCATGTGAGTGGCAAGATTGTGTTGTGGTCCCGCAGTGGGCGTGGTATCTCTACCATGTCGTTATTTTGGCTCTCGTCTAGCGACTGCTCATAAAGACGTTAAACCGTAAACCGACCCCAAACCTTCCGTCGTGATCTTGCATACTCTTCGTCAAATGGTCATAAAAGCGCCCGCCCGCAGCGAGTCGTTTACAACTTCTGCATGGCAACAACATCGGTGGACTGGACGTGGTCCTCAAACTCCTCGATCTGTTGCTGGAGCTCGTCCAGCGAGACCTTGTCGTCCTCGACGACCAAGTTGATCTGGAGCTTCTTGATACCGAAACCGACAGCAACCAACTTGGAGGCACCCCAGACGAGGCCTTCCTTCTCGATGGAGAGGACGTTGGCCTTGAGCTCGTCCATGTTTGTCTCGTCGTCTGCGAACTGTTAGCATTGTGACCAATGTAGAGGGCACTTGCTGAAACATACCCCATGGCTTGACGTCAAGGGTGACGATAGACTTTGCGGCAGGCTTGACCTTGCCAGCCTTCTTCTTGTTGTACTCAGCCAGACGCTCCTCCTTGATCCTGGCGGCCTCGGCGTCCTCCTCCTCGTCGTCGCTGCCGAACAGGTCGACATCGTCGTCGTCGTCCTCGGCTTCCTTCTCGGGGGCCTTGGCGGGGTTTACGGGCAGCTCGGAGGATTCGGGGCCGTAGGCAGTGAAATCCTTGGTAGGGTCACCAGGAAGGGACTCGAACTCGCCCTCGAAGGTGAGCATATGGTTGTACCAGCGCCATGCGTACGGGTACTTCTCTGGCGCGGGGACCTGCTTGATCTGCTGGAAGACCTTGACATCGGCCTGCGATGGGGAGTAGCTATGCTATGTTAGCCGATGACTCTTCAAGGATATTTGAAAGAGGTGCAGCAGAAACAAGGACTAGATCAGAGGTGCGACAAGCGCTTGGGTTTGTATTCAGATAGCGGGGTCTTAAGCCGCCTCATTAACACGGACCAAATGTTCTCATCATTCGGAAGCTGGAGGGTTGGGGGGAGTGCGACGCGATTGCGGTGCGGTGCGAAACCACAAAAGCGGGAGAAATGTCAATGGTGGGGTAGCAACTTACCCAACGATGTAGGAGCGCGTCCTAACGTAGTGGTTGAGGAGGGCCAAGCCCGCGTCGGAAACAAGATCGGTGAAGCCCATGTCTGCTGGAATGATTGTGTGTATGGAAAGAAAGAATCGAAGTTTCGTGGTTGAGGGGGGAGTCGAAGTTTTTTACGGCGCTGGGGCTGGGAGGAGATTGCTTTCGTACGCACGGCCCCGCGCTAGTACGAGCTCGACCACGCTCGAGGGGCACCGTTCACCTTCATGCTCCCACAGGGACCCATACACCTTTATGCATTCGAACCACAAGTAGACGTACACCGCGGCCCCCTATTTTGATATCGCCTCGGAGGTTCTTCGCAACATCTGTGTTGTCGTGCGCCTGGCGTGTTGCTTGTAGTCGTAGAAAGTCGTCGAACCACCGCGTTTCTTCGCCGAAGCCTGTGCTCTCGCCATCCACCATGAATATAATGATTCCTTCTCCATCCTCTTTCAACTAGTTTCCGCTCGTATTCCATCCTCGAAACCAAACATGCTGACCAGTAGAGCACGCATAGCCGCAAGGCGCATCACATCCCCCTCTATCGCACGACCCCTGCCCATTCGCACATCGTCGTTTTGCCTCAACACATACTTAGCACAATCACCCCAGCAACAGAAGATCCTGAGGCCGCTTGTATCATCCCGTGGATATGCGAATGGGGGCCGACCACATCCTCCGGGTGGAACACACCGTATGAACCTGGGCGGTGAGCCTGAAAAAGCTGCGTTGGAGCAATACGGAGTAGATCTTACGGCACGCGCGCGGGATGGCAAGTTAGACCCGGTCATAGGTCGAGATGGCGAAATACAGCGCACGATCCAAATCTTATCGCGACGAACGAAGAACAATCCGGTGTTGATCGGTTCCGCTGGAACGGGCAAGACAGCCATTCTTGAAGGCCTGGCTCAGCGCATCGTGAAGGGAGATGTACCCGAATCGATCCAAGAAAAGCGCGTCATCTCCCTTGATCTCGGCTCACTCATCGCTGGTGCAAAGTTCCGGGGCGACTTTGAGGAAAGATTGAAGAGCGTGTTGAAGGAGGTCGAGGAGGCCAAGAAGGGTGTGATCCTGTTTGTCGACGAGCTACATACCTTGTTGGGTCTGGGTAAGGCAGAGGGCAGTATCGACGCCAGCAATCTCCTCAAGCCTGCTCTTAGTCGCGGAGAGCTACAGCTTTGCGGAGCGACAACACTCAACGAATACCGTCAGATCGAGAAAGATGCGGCGCTTGCGAGACGATTCCAGCCCATCCTAGTTGGGGAGCCCTCCGTTCAGGATACAATCTCTATACTGCGCGGTATCAAGGAACGATACGAAGTGCACCATGGCGTACGCATCACCGACAATGCTCTGGTCGCCGCCGCCTCGTACAGCAACCGATACATCACTGACCGTTTCCTCCCTGACAAAGCCATTGACCTGGTAGATGAGGCTGCAAGTGCGCTGCGTTTGCAGCAAGAAAGCAAGCCAGATGCAATTCAAGAGCTCGATCGCCAAATCATGACTATCCAGATCGAGCTTGAGTCGCTCCGCAAGGAAACTGACATTGCCAGCAAGGAACGACGGGAGCGCCTCGAAGAAACACTGAAGCAGAAACAAGACGAAGTAAAAGTGTTGACGGAGAAATGGGAGAAAGAGCGAGGAGAACTAGAAGCAATCAAGAATGCACAAGAGAATCTCGAAAGAGCAAAGCTCGAGCTCGAGCAAGCTCGCCGAGAGGGCAACTTCGCCAAGGCTGGTGAGCTCCAGTACAGCAGGATTCCAGAGCTAGAGCAGAAGCTCCCCAGGGACGAGGAAGTAACTGCAGGAGCCAACCGACAGGGTTCTTTGCTCCATGACTCTGTCACCGCCGATGACATTGCATCTGTTGTTTCTCGTACGACCGGTATTCCGCTATCCAAGCTCAATTCAGGGGAGAGCGAGAAGCTCATACATATGGAGGACACCCTCCGCCAGTATGTGAAGGGTCAAGATGAGGCGTTGACAGCCGTCGCAAACGCTATTCGGCTCCAAAGAGCTGGACTGTCCGGCGAAAACAGACCCATCGCCTCGTTTATGATGCTGGGGCCGACGGGCGTAGGAAAGACTGAGGTTTGTAAGCGACTTGCAGAATACCTCTTCAGCACACCCCAAGCTGTTATCAGGTTCGACATGAGTGAGTTCAGCGAGAAGCACACTGTATCGCGCCTCATTGGCTCTCCAGCGGGCTACGTGGGATACGAGGACGCAGGCCAGCTTACTGAAGCTGTGCGACGAAAGCCCTACGCTGTTCTCTTGTTCGATGAATGGGAGAAAGCCCACAAAGACATCTCGACACTGCTTCTGCAAGTCCTTGACGAGGGTTTCCTTACGGACGCACAGGGCCACAAGGTCGACTTCCGCAACACTATCATCGTCATGACGTCCAATCTGGGGGCTGACATCATTGTTGGCGATGACGCTCTGCACTCCATTGACAAAGACTCGAGCGAAATTTCGCCTGCAGTACGCAGTGCTGTCATGGACGTTGTTTCTGCGACATACCCACCGGAGTTCCTCAACCGACTCGACGAGTTCATCGTGTTCCGGCGGCTATCCCGAGAAGCGTTGAGAGACATCGTGGACATACGCTTGAAAGAACTTCAACAGCGACTGGATGATCGCAGGATTGTTCTCGAGTGCCCAGATGATGCCAAGCAATGGCTATGTGACAGAGGCTACGACCCGAAGTTCGGCGCCCGACCACTGAACAGGCTCATCGCCAGAGAGATCGGTAACGGTCTAGCAGACAAATTGATCCGTGGACAGATTCGCAGCGGCGACACAGCTAGAGTCGCAATCAAGGAAGACGGTGCAGGCCTTGTTGTTGCCGCGGCAGCTTAATGCAAGATGGCTAATGACAATATGATCGTGAAACAGATTGTAGATTGTACCATTACATGTATATAATGTAGCATCATCGGCGTATGTAGGTCGAACACTCTTTTCTTCGTAAAAATCAACTACATAAATGATACCCTACTCATATTTGTGTTCTTGCCCGTCGCGGCAGGCACGTGTCATGCAAACGTACCTTCGTCACTTCCCTCTCGATTGCAACCCCATCTGCTTGTCGTCTCTTACTTTCGCTAGATCAGCGATCACTTCCACCATCGCTATGGCACGCAATCCATCTTTCAAGGTTCCTTACTGTCACAAAGGTAGTCGTAGCAGCGCTTCCTCAAACAGCACTCGCAGTAACGGTACTCGTCGCACGTCTGGCTCCACCAATGCCTCGCGTCGCTCTTTCGTGCGCTCAGCTGTAACTTTGCATGCGGAACCAAGCGGATCACGCGCGCAGGTACCTAGACGGCCTTTCCCGGACGACACGGCGCTTCATGTGCCCTCTGGAGCGAATCAAGAAGCCGACGGAAACGATGATACGCTGAATGAAGTCATCATGGCTGTAGATCTGACTCCACGCGGAACCGTGGGCTGTTGTTATTATGTTGCTAGAGAGGAGCAACTGTATTTCATGGAAGATATACAGTGCGGGGAAGTTGACCTTGTGGACGCCCGTAAGTGCTTTGTCGGCCATCACATGCCATCCTTGCTTACCGGCTCAAGTGAGGACATACATCGACCCTACCGTCGTTCTCGTCTCAACCAAGATTGACGATAAAGTTATTGATCGCTTCGATCCGGAGGCCAGAAACAGCCAGTCAATGAGTGGCGGCAACGATCAATTCCGCCTTCCGTTTTTGCTCGAAGTGAGGCCACCGAACGAATTTTACTACGACTCTGCGAAGAGCAAGCTTGCGAGTCTTCGCTTGAGAGATGAGAATGGCATCGGCATCAGCTTCAATGTCCCGGAAGAGCTTGCCCCTGTTGGTCATCTGGATGGAGAGAACAGGGCAGGTCAACAAGGGCAACTCCTCCGTCTCGCAGGGTGGATTGACCTTGAGAGTCGCTCAACGGTATTCTAGCATTCCTCTTCTATGTATGCATTGCTAACACTGGGCAGGTTGGTTGCGCTGGAGCACTCATATCGTATCTGCAACGTCGAGGTGCTGCTGCTTACCTTCCCGGCGATCGATCCGCACATCTCATGTTTCGCATATCGACACTAAAAATGTTCAGCCTTCGCGAAACGATGTTTATCAACGCCGATACCCTTTATTCTCTGCAAATCTTGGGCGCTGAGTCGCACCCCCACTTGCACAATAAGGGGCCTACTAAAACCAGCTCAGGCGAGAAGGAAAGTCTCTCGGTATATGGACTGTTTCATCATCTGGCACGGACTCCGCAAGGGAGGTTTCTACTCCGGCAACAGTTCTTGCGACCCAGCCTGAATCTTGATATCATCAACGAGAGGTTGGATACGGTGAGTGTCTTTACTCAACCGGACAACGATACTGCGCTGCAGACTCTCGTGCGAAACCTGAAAAGTATCGGCAACATGCGTATAACGATGGTCAATCTGAGAAAGGGAGTTGGTGGCTCAGCCAAAGGTGCTAGAGGCTTTGCCAAAAGTATCTGGACCTCCATCCGGGCTTTTGCTTTTCATGCCCTTAAGATCAAAGACACGCTTCAAGAGGTGCTAGGTGGAGAGAAATTGGCTATTAGGAACAAGATATTTGAAAAGCTTGAAGGCTACCACTTGGCGCAGATCGGTCGGAAGATTAGTGAGACTATCGACTTGAGGGACTCGGCGGAACAAGGCCGTACTGTCATTATGCCTGGGATCGACGAAGAACTGGATCAAATGAAGTTGACGCTTGATAGCCTGGATGACTTTCTCAACCGGGTAGCAAGGAAACTTTCCAAAAACATGCCTTCTGATCTACGGGCTACCCTGAATGTCATCTACTTTCCCCAGATCGGATTTCTCTGTACAACACCGGTTAATCCGGACACCGGCAATGCGGTCTATACCGGAAACTTCGATCATCCTTGGGAGAGGATGTTTGCCACCGAAGAGCAGGTCTATTTCAAAAATAGCGAAACGAGAGAGATGGACGATCACTTCGGCGACGTCTATGGTATCATTTCGGATCGCGAGATCGAGATCAGCCATGAGCTCGCGCAATATCTGCTTCAATACGAAGGGCTTTTGACCACTTGTTCTGACACCTTCGGGGAGCTTGATAGTTTACTGGCCTTAGCACAAGGTGCAAAGATCTACAAACTCGGTTGCCCCCGAATGACCCAAGAGAATGTCATACAGATCGAAAGCGGACGTCATATACTACAAGAACTTACAGTATCTTCGTTCGTTGCGAATGACACCACACTGAGGGGCGGCGAAGGCGGTGGAGCTTTTGACAGAGAGGCCGAACAAAGCCCCAGCAGTGAAGATCAGCCGCTTACCAGCTCAATGGCTTACCATAAGCATACGCATACGCATAAAGAGGATCCGAGCATGCTTGTATTGACTGGACCCAACTACTCTGGTAAAAGCGTTTATCTCAAGCAGGTAGCTTTAATTGTCTACATGGCTCATGTGGGAAGCTTCGTACCAGCAGATAGCGCCATTATCGGCCTGACAGACAAGATCCTCTCTCGAGTCGCCACACGCGAAACGGTAACCTGTATTCAAAGCGCCTTCATGATAGATCTACAGCAAATTTCTCTCGCCTTAAGTCTGGCTACACGTCGAAGCCTCATCGTCATAGATGAGTTTGGAAAAGGAACTGAATCTAGCGATGGAGCTGGTCTGGCATGTGCAGTCATGAGTTACTTGCTAAACTTGGGTAGCGAAAGACCAAAGGTCATCGGGGCTACGCATTTTCACGGTATGAGATGATTCTTCATTTACATCAACAAGTGCTGATAAAAGCCAAAGAGATTTTTGAAATGGGACTGCTCAGATCCAGGCCCGCCCTTGGGTTTGGGCATATGCAGGTACGGGTCGACACTGAAGCTTCAGAGATCAGTGATCAGATAACTTATCTCTACAAGTAAGTATAGTCATTCAACATGGAGTGCGATGGCCTAACCATTTTTAGCTTTCGTGAGGGTCGAAGCACGTCAAGTTTTGGCACTTGGTGAGTTCGCAAATCGCTCTCACATATCAATACTCACAACGATGTAGCTGTGCTGCCCTGAATGGGGTTCCACCTGAGATTATTCAACGCGCAGAGGAACTCATATTTCTCTCGGTACGGGGCGAGGACCTGGTCTCAGCATGCTGCCAGATGCCGGAAGAGGAAGTTGCTGAGCTTGAAGAAGCGGCATGTGTACTCATCCTGTTTATCGGATCGTCTAAGTTTGGCTCAGGAGCAAATCGCAAGGAATTTCCTTGAAGCGGACATCCACCGCGATCCGAAAACCATACTAACCGACATACTCACGATATTTACCACTACAGATTCTCGTGCTTGAACATTTCCTTATCGAGGGTTGGGGTTACTCAGGATCGAGAGATACCGACACTATCGAGACTGTGCAGGCCCTGGTCTAATGATTTCGAAGGGTAGCGAGAAGGTTTTACTGTGAGATATGGGATGCGGTAACAGCATGATAGCCCATCCACCTTCAAGATTCTCGAACATTCCGTGACATATCTAAAATGCAGAGCACGGTCACACCGCGTCCAACGGGGTCTTTCCACCCTACACACTGCGTGAACCATGATACATGCACGCAATTAGCATTTCCAAGCCAACGTTAAATGCAGCCTTATCGGGGCTGGGTAAACAGCCAGTTCAGGAACGCACGTACTCACGATGATCTTTTCCGGCATATAACCAATTGGCGATTTTCCTATTATTGAAGATAGGCGGCTTTCACGGATGCATGCACCTACAAACTTCATTCGACCTGAAACCTATGTCTCTAGCTCCCACAATCGTGAGGAGAGTAGCTGTCCTGCTGCTATGCAGTCTTTTACCTCCTCTTGCATCCACATTACCGGATCTGTGAGAGATAGTAGAGGAACGGCACACCACGGCACAGTTTCTCTGACACTCTTCTGTAAAGTCTGTTATTACGTCGAGATGACACCCTGGAGCTCAGCCAACCCAACACTTGTTGGACACTCATGTGCTTCCAACCGCATCGCAAGTCGCGTGATAGTGCAGTACGACACACCAAGGTTTAGTCGTTATTCATGTAGGCAAGACCACTTTCATTCGAGTAAGTCATTAAGTTTTGGGATGAAGATCAGGCGAGGATGAGAAGCTTGCTGACTGTGGTGGGGTACTACATGACTGGATCCTTTGCGCATGGTCTGATGCCCAGCACTCGATACTTTTAAGATTGGGGGTCGGAATACGCCTTGTGCTTGAGTGTGTACATGCCGGATGGACTGTTCCGGATCGCGAGAGTTTCTTTGGCCCCAAGGGAGCACTCTGTCGCGATCAATTTGCAGCTTGCAGCATTGTTTCTAGAACCTGAGGATTGAGAAATTACCAAATGTAACATCGCGCTAACGGCCAAGCTTTGGCGCGGCCAACGGCGGGAGAGGGACGGGCGGCTACACGCACGCCGATCTACCCACACCACACACGCCCCAACACGTTCTCGATATGCGAGTCTCCGCCCCCTTTGCACAGACTATCTAAAAATACCTTCGGCAGCTCTTGCATCGGAATTAACTAGGCTTCGGAAGTTGCTAGGGGCGTTGAACTCATCACAGCCTTGATGATGCCAGGCTCTCTTAGTCCTGCCTCGCTCGAAGAGGCTGAGCGTAGGTGTTACCTTCACTCCCGCCAGAATAGCGCGTGATGTGATGTCACCGTTGTTAGAATCGAAAGAAACGTACACGCTAGGTAAATGTTTCAACGCTAAAAAGAAAAAGAAGAAAAGAAAAGAAAATATTAGAGACTCCTTGTATTGAACCACACACCTCTAACAATAAGAATATGAGTCGTACAGTAGAAATAGGGAGTCCTGGACTGGATATGTGAAATGTGAAGAGGAATGGCATTACTCTCTCCAACAAAGAAGAAACGCCTCCGCTAGTAACACCACATGTCCAAACAGTAAGAGAAGCAGGAGACTCTTGTACCCCCACTGCATCTATTGCATTTACCCGTCCCGTCTAAAGCTATTATCCGAGAAGAAAACAAGCCAGCAAGATCAAATGTAAATTAGAAGGTTAAGTGAAAAAAGAACCGAGGGAGGAGCAGAGGAACGATAGCTAGCTATGAAGAAAAAAAGAATCCCCTCAAGCAGCGAGCATACCATTGCCGCCATTTAGATCTTTCGAAAGCAACGTATCAGCAGGCGGTGCGTCTTCAGCCGCAGCCTCGCCATTCGACAGAATCATGCCTTCGTCCTCTGGGTGTTCAACCGAACCGGGTCCCTCCTCAATGTGCTCATCTGTGATTTCGTCATCGATAAGACGGCCCTGCGCAACAACGCCTCCAGCATCAGAAACGTCTGTGTGGGGTGTTTGCTGAGTATGAACGCCATTCATCTCGTGAAAACTATTGACCTGCTGTTGTTCCACAGGATCACTACCGCCGCCAAGTTTCGGCCTATCGGTCCCGATGCCCAGTTCACGAACTGCCCTTTTCATGCTCTCCAGTCTCGCTCGCTCGCCAACACACATCTTTCTTGCAAGATCTTTCAGTGCCGTTTTCCCAGTTTCCACTCTGTTTTCCTGCCAACTTGCCAGCTCTTGTGCGACAACTTGCTGCGTATATCGAAGCTCCCGGCCCAAATCTTCTAGCTCAATTTTGCTCTTGTCCATTTTCTCTTGGGCATCGCGTTGGACTCTACTGCGCGCGTCGTCCAAGAGACCAAGAGGCCAGCGGTCCGAACGCCGAACAGAGAGATTGTGCCTATCAATAGCTTTCTGGGCGTTGGACATTGAGTTGATGATAGTAGAGGGACGAGAAAGGGCGGTCAGTATTGCAGTTATTGTGCTGGAGATTGCGTGCATCGAGTAGTAGAAGCCTGTCATTGGACTTGCTTCACTCTGCCTCAGAGTGTTGGTGTAACGTTCCAATGCCTTCAGGTGCGCGGGTGGCAGGAAAGTGAGGGAATGCACAGCTGTATTGGATATCTTGGCCGCGTCATTTAGGTCTGATGCTGCAGAGCGAACCTTATTCGCTCGGCGGAGAACAGACCGTGATGCGTGGTGTAGGGCGCGAATATTTTCGCGCATGTGCTGTACGAAAAGCTCGACTTCTCGCACGTCAAGTATAGGCGCGTAATCCTCGCGGAGCCGTTCGACACGCAGCTCAGCTTTACGCGCTGAACGTTCCGCAAGCATGGAGGAATCGATGTCGGGGACGAGGAAGAACTCCCATACCATCTCGTGTGTTGAGAACGTGGGATGCTTTAGCAAGATCTTAAGGAACGCATCGAGGCGGAGTTGCATGTCGCGCAGTATCGATCTTGATGGTCTTGAGGGAATGAGATATGGGGAGGCCAGATTATGTATCACTGGCAGCCATGATGCAGGATGTTCTTGTGCGAGCCACTTTGCTAAATTCTCGAAATCATGCGACGAGCGACGACATGTAGTAACCGTAATCGTCTTGTTTTTATTGGGCGCCCCAGACTTTAATACTAGTCGTACGGTCCCGTCCTCGACAAAGAAAGAACGAACGACAGTGGTAATTCGGCCATCAGGCCCAGCCTCATTCGACAGCAGCACGAGGTCGTCAATGCGATTGCGAACATCATCGTCCTTGGCAAGCTCTACAGCCGTGAGCCCGCGCGCATCTCTGTATGACAGGTCTACCCTCGGATCTTGGAAAAGTACTCGCACCATATCCGTTCTGCCGTACTTGCTGGCTACCATGAGTGGCGTGAACTGCCTATCATTGGTAGCATTTGCGTCTGAGTCGCAGCGGTACAGCAACTTGACGGCTAGCTGAGGATCGGTAATGATATGCAGGAGACTATTGCCCTTGTTATCAACGTGCTCATCGAGATGTAGTGGCTGTCCGTCGTCTTGGTCATGCGTTGCGGCCAGAAGCGCCTTGTCTACCATGTCGTAGTATTCGTCATGGTCGTATGATCTGCAGAGAGCGAACACTGGAGTCTGTCCGTTCTTGTCCTTCAGCCGCCAGGGAAGGAGATGTCCAATTCGATCGATAAGTCGAGGTTGATTGAAGAGGTAATGCGCCACACATCTACCTTTTGCGTCTGGTTTTGCTAGGTAGTCTCGCAATGCTTCTGGGCTTGGACTATTTTCCAGGATGTAGTTGAGAATCGTGTCTGTCGTTTTCGCGTGGCCCAACTGGATGGATGCGCTCAGCAGGTTGGTGCCTTCGTTGTTGTAGTCTTCAAAAACGTGCTGAGGAGTGTAATACTCAGTCAGACTAAGGAGATACTGCAGTGCTCTGTCCTGCCTGTTCTCGATAGCCATCATCAGGACTGACCCGCCATCGGGACTTTGGGTCATGGTGAGCTTCTCTATTGAGATGTCGCCTTCGATAGCGCTGACATGTGAATCAAGCGTCGTGCGAGATCGGTATGACCGCGCTGAGCCACTCGACATGCTCCTTGTGTCCAGGGAGACACTTTTTTTAATCTTTGGTCTGCCGGGCAATGGTGGTGTTTGAGCCCGCTGGAAGGGGAAGATATGTGCCAATGGACCGTCTTCATGCGCGCTCTTGTCAAAAGATGTACTAGGACGCCTTATTCGTGGTTCGTCATCGCCGTTCATAGTAGTCCCTCCCAGGGATTGGAGATCTGAGAAGCTCGCCGCAAATCTCACGGGACGATGTCGTGGTGGAGTATCGCTCTGATCGGAGAAGCTGTCGAAGTTTGCATGGAAAGATTTGTCGGGCTCCAAGATACCTTGCATTGTCTCTAGGTCGCCAGACTTGGTTGCTTGCCATAGGGCTCTATTCATTCTGCTCGCTTTTCGCAAGCCCCCTGAATCCGTTGTAAGATAGGACAGCACAGCTTCAAATGTGCTGAGTGCATATCCCATTTCGCCACTCTCGACATCGTCAATAAAGACGAAGTGTCGCATGTACGATAACCGTGCTTGCAAATTCCGTATTGGCGCCCGGATGACTACCACGAGCAATAGAGAAACCAAGGTGTCTGCGTTGATGGTAAGGAGGTGGTCGTGCTTCTCTGACAGAGGCTCTCCATTTGTCATGGTCTTCTCTTGAGACTCGTCTGGCATGGTAATGTGCTTCTGTACAGCGAGAAGGATTTCCAGCATTTCCTGAGGGCTACCTGCAACACCCATCTTCTTGAAAATTTGTACGGCCCTTGAAAGCCGTATGGCAAGCTCCTGCTTCCCTCTACGGCCATGTCCAATATCGATGCCAACTTGCGAAATGTCTATGTCCACCATTTGCCGCGTTCGACGATCGAGATCTGCGTCCTCTAATTGCCGTATGGCTCGTATCCGCGGAAACAAAATAGTTCCGTGTACTTGCTCGGCAATGTAGCGCTCGATCATGCGCTCGACGATTGGCCCGGTCAAATCGGTTGTCGCGCCTAACAAGGAGAGTTGTTGCTTGTCGACCATCTGGAAGAGGTCGATGGCTGCTGTCACAGCGGTCTCGAGAGATCTGCGCATCTGGTCCTCCTCGTCACTGATCTCGAGATTCGAGACGAAGCCGTTCGGGCCCTGTGACATGGTGCTGTGTAGAGAGAGGGGCGCTGTCTCTGCCGAGGATACCGAGCCGCGTCTTCTTGAGCTCATCGAGGATCGTCGCGAACGTTGCGAAGGGGTTGTCGGCAATGGCTTCTGCAGCTCGTTGGCAAATTCCTTAAACAGTCTCTCCAATCCGGGCTGCATTTGGCGTGCGATCATAGGGAAGTGGTTCAGAAGATCGCTGAAGGACGTGACCTCCTTCTTCCGCGGCATGGAGGAGCTGGCGCCTGCAGACGAGCTCGCTGCTGAGGCGTCCGCCCTCGCATCTCTCTTGGGCGATAGTGTAGCGGGTATTATCGGGTTCGGGTCGTAGGTGCCTATAAGCGGTCGTGATATGAAGTATACTAGCCAGGGCTGGGCATCGAAGGAATCAGGGTAGAAGATGGTGTCGTTCAGGAGCTGGGCCTGGTTGAGCGTCTTGAAGCCTTTGTTGCTGTAGACGAAGGCGTCCTTGACAATTACTGTACGGCCATTCGCTGTCGTAAACTGCTTCGCCTTTCCCCGCGTTTCCCTGAAGCTGCCCGCGTCCTTGATATGGTTGTTCGGCCCCACTCCGCCTGGCATGCGCAGTACATGGCTTGCGAGGAAGTCTTCGGAACCACTGAGGTCGATGTAAGACGTGTTCGATTCTTTGTCGCGCGAGGTGAGGAGAACCTCTGTTGTCGGGACAAGGAGGACCTGGATTACCTAGCGTTAGCGATTGCGACGGCATGTACACTACCAGGAGCCCTACGTGATGTTGCGCCGGCTGGCACTGGCTGGGGAGTGCGCTACGGAAGAAAGCCCGTAGGAAGGGATTCAGCACGGGAGGCATTCAATCGACATTAACGAGACTCTGGGCGTGGTTCGGCGTGCGCGTAGCATGTATCCGGGCGTTGGCTAGGGCGCGCGCTCGTGCAAGAAATCGGTAGTCGGTGGCGTGGTGGACTATGTCGAATAGGAGCCTGATGCGATGATTCGGAATGCGCTGGAACTTGGAACTTGTTTTCTTGGCCGCTGGTGAGGACTTGTACGTCGTGGTTGCGCAAGAAGCGGAGGCGGTGCTATATTCGGGCCCGGGAGCAGAGGCTTAGGCTACACGGCAAAAGGGTCGCAAGCAATTGAGATGATGGCTGATGCGAAGGACACGGGATTCATTGGCTTGTGAAGGTGAGTACGCTGCTAGCCCATTATCGATTAGCGACGAACGCGACTCTTTCGTCATCGCTCCCGTCCTTCCCCAGCTTTGTGAAACCACAGAGGCATTTCTTGACTATCCCTAGCCTATCTACAAGAGCATCGTTTGCACTATCATTTGCAGTCTATGGGCGACTTCATTGAGAGTGCATGGCCCAAGTCACCTGGAGCCCTGTGTTCCTGCGTCGGCTCACAACCACCGCCCCCGTATTCGTCTAGCTCATTCATCCGCCACGAAGAGCGCCCGAGGCCAATCGCTATCTGCTGTGGGCATCATACACTCTACAACGACAACGAAACATTGCACTAACTCTGTTTCCATACCATCTATACAACGAATCCTTTCCGCTAAACACAGTGTGCAAAGAAAAGAGGAAAAAAAGTCCCCTCAATCTTCGCTTCCTAGCTGGTCTTCTTACAAAGCTTCGTACCGTAATCCAGCACACTCCACTTCTCCGTGCCTGGTGTGGTCTCGGTGAAGAAGACACCTTCGGGGTCCCACTTTTGGCGAATTTTTAGCAGCCTGGGGTAGTTGGTTCCCCAGTATGCCTCTTGCCAGTCGGGTTCGTTGAGATCGCCCTCATTGACGTAGCTGGCACCATATGGTGAAACGTCCCTTAACTTCTGGCCAAGAACGAACGTGTTGAAATGCTCGCGCTCCTTCTTGGCTTCCCATGACTCTGTGCCCTCGACTATTACGTTGGTGATGACGAAGCTGCTGGCGTTGCGCCATGTAGGATGAATGGCGTTATCAACCTTGGGATAGGCATGACCAGGGTTCATGATGTGACCGATGTTGAAGCCAAGTTGGGTAGGTTCGGGCATAGCGGCGTAAAGGAGAGCATCTGCAATTTCGTCGCCGTGGCTATCCATGTCCATCTGCGTGAAGAGACGACCTCCAACAATGGACTGTTGGTTGGGCGGTTCATCCTCAAACATGTCGATATATAATTCGAAGAAAGTAGGGAAGGCTTTGGTGTGGGTATCATAGGGCACCTTGGCTGCGTCTAGCTGCTCGTACAACGGAGCCAGGACCTCGGCCAACTGCGCCTCGTTCATGTTAGGCGCAACAAAGGGAGCGATATGGAGACGACCTGGTCCAGGTCCCATTTCGAAGTAGACAAAGAGTCCAGCATTGCTGTAGTGATTTGCCAAGTTGTGGAAAATGTGAACTCCCTTGGCGAAAAGTTCGGGGTCGTTGGTGTGCGTAGAGTTGATGTTCAGCATCGTGCCGGAAGTCGGAACCTCGGGGAAGGTTTTGACGGTGATGGAGACGACGACAGCAAAAGTGCTAGGACCTCCACCCTTGAGTGCCCAGAAAAGATCAGGGTTCTCGTCAGCGTTGGCGGTAACGTACTTGCCCTCAGCAGTGATGGCTTCGAACGAGAGCACGTTATCGGCGCCCATGCCGTAGAGACCTGTGAGCGGACCATGTCCACCACCCTGGATGTAGCCGCCTCCCCAACCGACCGTCTGTGATGTGTTAGTGAGATATCCCTTCTTTTAGTAACCTTAGAGGCTTACGGGACACTCTCCACCAACAATGACCACCTTTGGGCTTTGTTCGAAGCACTGACGGAACAATTCACGACCCTGAACACCGGCTCCAACAGTAGCCGCGCTGCCTGACCAGTCACCTGGTCCAGTGTATTTCTTGATGAACTCGACGTCCTTGAAGCTGTGCGTGTTGATAATGAGGGAACCGTAGCCAGTCGATCGGCCCCTGTGTAGAGATTAGCCTCCACACTGTCGACGAAGCGATGCAGTAACTCACATGAAGTCGTGGCCAGTGTTACGGATGATCAAACGAAGGTTGCGCTTCCTTGCAAAATTGACACCTGCTCTGATCTGATGCTTTGTTGTCGCCATTATGACATAGCGTCCGTAAAACCCTCGGGTGCAGGATTCGGATGGGTCATCGGTAGGCAGGCAAGTGTTGTTCGTCTTCAGCGGCCAGAGCTCAGCAATAGGGTGATCAGTCCTAATATCATAATATTAGAGGCGGTATGGAGATGATATGAACAAAAACACTTACAACCACTGTTCGTTGCCCCAGTTGGCTTGTGTGTCTGCACACTTCTCGGCATCGTAGACATTGGTGTCGTTGCCCAGGCTGTTGTAGCAAACAGCACCTGGTGGTATGGCGGCCTGGAGAGCGCCAGATACGGTCTTATTCAGCCGCTCCCAGTCTTTGTTGGTTGGCCAACATGAGTTATCAGAGTAACATTTGCCTTTTGTATGAAGTCAGCATATCTCGCTCTTTCACCGAAGATACTTCTTGCTTACATTGGTAGTCAATACCGTCAACTTTCTTGACTTCACCGAGCCATTTCGCGCCCAAGACACCGTCGGCTGCCAACAGCAAAGCTGCGAGGATTGAAAAATGACCCATCCTGACACAAGAACAATGCTGGTCGAGTTACTTCGAGTTACCGCTGGGTTCCGCATCTATTTATTTCAGATTTGCCCCCAAGTCAACATTGTACCTAGTGTGAAATCTAGTCAATTCTACCGCGTTGTAGTCTAGTCCGGAGTGGAGCTTCCTCAGAGACTCAGGTCGCCGTACTGCACGTCCTCATGGCTTGAAATTGAACCAATGCTGTGTTGAACTGCTCGGCTCGGCTACCGCTTCGTACGCGCAACCAAGGATACCTAGTAGCTACTACGCCACACTCAACTCCGGGAATGGGTCTGAACTGGGTCTCGGTAAAATGGCGGGCCCTATTCACCCGGTTAATGGTGAGACCGCATTAATCTGCAAACTAAGGGAGCGGCGCTCGATCCGGATTTCATGACAGCCACGTTGTCAACGTCGTCGAATTCGGAACGCATGTCTAGCGGGGCGCCGTACTTGGTTGTAATGTCCGACATGTTCATTGTTTGCAGATGGACCTTCCCGCTTTGACGAGGTCAATATCTCGTAGACTGTGTAGGATCTATACGACCGACTAATATAGCTGTACACCAAGAGATCTTGTGTGGCAGTTTTGCATAATGCCCGGAAAATATTGGAATTTGCATCTCAATCAGCGGCGGAACTTTGCGGTCTGTTGTTGAGGATTTGCAATCATATCGCACGTAGCTGCAGGTCCGCCCCAGGGTAAAGAACCGGCCTCGTTTCCATGTCCACTAGGAGCCACAAGAAGGGCTCAATAATCTACAGTTGGACCAATATTGCGGTTGTGGGTTCTAGCGTTGTGGTTGATCAGCTTTGGTAAAACGTCCAGCCAGTCGTCACCCGTAGGCGAAGATCTGAGTTAAGAAGCCGCCTGTGTGGAGACGGGTGCGGAAGCGCATGAACAAGTGCCCACAAGTCCAACCTTTGGATACCATCTCCCTTGCGAATAGGCTCCACGGAGGCAACTCTCCGCGATCCGCGAATCCACTCTGGGCGAGATGGGGCAGGGTCCAGCGGCGCGCTTCCGGACGAACCACGGGAAAGCCCTGCGCATGCTCGTGCATGCAGTCGTGGAACACGTGAACGTCACCGGCAGTTGTCTGGCGCGTATCCATATGCTAGTGGGAACACAGTGCATGTCGATCGTTTCCCTTCTCCTGAGATCGTAAAGACCAGCTCGGGGTGATGAAGCCGCAGTTCCCCTCGGCATGACTCGCAGCTCCGCCTTCCCTTCAAGATCCGCCCACGCCTAGTCTCCACGCTACTGACGTCGACAACAATTGTAAAATTGTCGTACTTGCCGCATGATAGTTCTCAATACCAAAAGCGAGCGCTTGAAGCAAGGCCGGGCCAGTGCACGCTCACAACCAGACCTCAGAAGATGACTTTTGTTAGCGGTCCAACTTGTCACCGTAAACATTGGCTCTCTACTACAATTCGCCCGCCGTTCTTTCTCAATACACGATTTCCTAAGCCAAGCAACCTAACGTCTGGAAGCCAGCGTCATAGGCCAGCACATCCAACTCTGGGAAATCGTGTCGAATTCGACTTAGCGTGACTGACTTGGCGGTGATGAGGGTAGCACCGTCTTCCAGCTGGGTAGATTGTTTTATGAAGCACTGCTGCGGCATACACTCAATCGTCCATTCGCCTTGATCTCGGCTATCCTCCATTGCCACGTATGGTACTATTTCTTCCACGTCATCCGGAATGTCTGTAGAATGTCCACAGACAAGCACTTTTTGTCGGGGGCGCAAGCTGTGCGCCCACTGAAAATACTTGGTTGCGAATTGCTGAGTGTCAAAAAGAACGTCTACCCTAGCGTGCGGGGGGTAAACATTTCTGACACGATCCTGGTCAAGCAGGGAGCACAAAGATCCGAGTAGAGGCCGATCTAGATGGCCAACGTCCGTAACATCAGGCAGGCGTCATCCGAAGCGGGGAACCCACATAGTCCAATACCAGCAGCTTGACTTCTAAAGAAAGCACTGTTTTGGCTTTTGGGTCGCCCGTGTCAACCATCATCTAGGTTGAGAGGTTTGAGCTGGCCCATAGACCAAAGGTCGGATGAGGAGCAGCATCACGTGAGAACGGCATGGCGGTCTGCGTTTCGACAGCCTCTTGCCTCATTCAGCTGCATTGACCTTCTAGTACATCTTGTCCTTCGCCTTCAGCGTTACGGATTGTACTGCAAACATACCTGCAGCGCCATCCATCACAATCGCATATAGACGAATCATTCTTCCCTTTCTGCGAATCAAGTCCAATATGACATCATGTCACGGTGGGAAAAGTAGGTACTGTGGAGAGGACATGTTACAGCAATTGCATTTTCTAATTATTTTAGCAAACACGCATCGCATGACGCAGTCAAAGAATAAACACCACACTCTGACAAAGACATGCTCCGGTGAACTATGAGGGCGGGGTATGTTGCGTGTCTTTCTCACAGAAATTTCTCCATACATCCTTTAGTGATACCCATTTTCTCAATCCTCCTCTGTCTCCTTCGCTGTCCCTCCTTTATGGCTTTCAACCCCCAGTATCAGGCACAGCACCAATGTTTCGTGTCAAGTCGGTTTGCCAAAGTACGTTAACAAAATCCTCAATTGTGACACCAGCGGAACTCGCTACACGGGTTGGTATTATGATCATATTTGCGACCCGCTTGCTGCATCTAAACGACTCTACTGCTACATCCAAGCGTTCGACGGGAGGGGTGCGTGAAGAACATCGCGCGCCATCTTGCGGCAGAGGAGTGCTTGCACCTTGGTGCGCTGCAGTGGTTGAAGAGCTGGTAGCTGACACTGAAAAGGCCTTGTAATAGCTGCTCGCCTATGTATATTGAGACTTAATATGCATGAAGCTCAAGGATTAACGGATGGATGAGAAGCGGAAAAAGTGGCGATAGTCAAAGTTTGTGCCGGTCAAGGCTCTCTGTGGGAGCTGATCTGACAGGCGTGGTTTGCTTGGACCTAACATGGTTGAGGCTATTGATGGTTGTTTAGCCTCTATTGTCCCTTGCCTTGAGGCAACGGGAATTTCTTACAACCGTCTTAGCGAGCTCTTTGGCAAACATGGGATATATGCCGAGGCCGGTCCAGATTGCTCGTACTATAGCATCAATGTGGTTTATGGCTGTTACGCGTAGGAACACGACAGATCCAGAATGCAGTATTGATTCACGACGTCTTGGACTTAACACTAGTATATTCGATGTATTGTATGATTTGTCTTGGAAACGGCCTTGCAGCGCATCTGCCATGTCGTGGCTGTACACTATTTCCTTTGCTTGGCCTGTCCATTGGCTTCCTTCGCAGTGCTCTTGCCCTCTGACTTTTCCTTTCGCTTCTTCTCAGCAGCCCTCTTCTTCGCGCCCTCTTTTTCAAGAATTTCAATGGTCTTCTCACTGCTTTCCCACAGTTTCTGCTGTAGCTGCTCATCGTCAATCTCTGTCCTAGTCCAAGCGGACCTCCTGCACTCCTTAAGGAAGTAAGAACCCTCGCCTCGACCCCATTGGGCTTCCATGGCCGCGTACAAGAAAGTTTGTGCACCCGCATCGCCGCTCTTCAGGACCAGCCACCAAATTGGCCATGTGACAAGGTATATGGCCAGGCCCCAAAGTGATCCAAAGGTAAGGTAGCGTCGCATGCCAGGCGTCCGTGTCCAACCTGGGTCTACCAGGATGACACGTGCGTTCATCGGTTTCTTGTCGGGGCGATCATAAGTCGAAAGGTGCTTCTGAAAGGCGACGGCGAAGGTCATGAGGGCGAGCTTGGAGGTTGCGTATACGGTCGAGGGCGTAAAGTCTAGTTGTCCCAGTTCATTTTTGCTATTCTTTTTTGATCTGTCGTCTGAAACCGGCAACTTCCCTCCTACGTACGCAGGGCAGGTACCGAAGATAATTCGGACGTCTCGATCTGGAGGCTGGGCTCGCAGTGCGGGGCTCAATATACTCAACAGGTGGAAGTTGGCGACGTAATTCAGTCCCCAAGTCGATTCCAACCCATCTTCAGTTTGCGTTGCTTTTCCTCCCGGTGGGGTCATTGTGTTGGCACAGAGAACAATCATGTCAAGACGTCGAGGAGGTGCATTGTCGACCCATTTGGTCGCGAATTGACGAATACTGTGTAGAGATTCGAGATCGACATGTTCGGCGGTAATGAGCTCGTTGCCTGTCTGGGCCCGCAGATCTTCGATGTAGTCTACAAGAAAGGGGTCGACGAGAGGTTGCCGAACTAGCAAAATGATTTGGGCGCCGCGGCTTGCAAGGCCCTTTACCACTTCAGCACCTATACCAGCTGTTCCGCCCTAGTCATGTTAGCAAAGTTACGCAGCCGACACGCTAGATGGCTTACCGTAACCATGACCACCTTGGAATGCATGTTCCTCTCGGAAGCATTGGTGGCGCCATTGAAGAACCATTTCAGCACGTACAGCACTGTAAATATAGAAGCAGCCTTCAGTACGGTCCAGCCATAGGGAATAGAGTCGATACCCTCATCGAAGGCTTGGGCGAGGATATTGACGGGCATGTTTCTTGGCTGATGGTAGGACGGAAAGGCTTCAGGGACGCGGATCAACCGTGGCTCGCTAAGCCGGGGCGGATCAGGGTACCCACGTGGCGTCATAGCATGTGACTGCGCGTTCGACAGTGGAGCCTGCGCTTGCGCTTCACTTACCACTTCGTCCTCGCTCTGCCATTTTCACGGCGGTGTCGCTCTTTTCACCGCCGAGGAATCCCCGCCACATTAGTCTTGTCACGCTTATTACGACCATATGTTTCATTGAGCACCGCAGCCATGGCAACACCAATTGCGACACCCGCAACTAAGGAGCAGCCACATCAAGACGAGCTCCTCGAGGACGACCCCAACGTATCCACGGCACCCTTTGTGGAACAGCGCGCTTTCGGCCGCGGTCTCTGGAAGAATCCGATCAAGTTCGTCGCCTCGGCCCCAGAGGTGCAGCCAGCAGCCACATCGACAAATGGCAGAACCATGGCCGAGAAATATCTCGCCATCATGTTCCCCAACGGTCAGCCACAGCCTGATCCCGATGCATACCCTCGCTGTGGGATATGTGGCGAGCCAGTCAAGGAAACCGACCAGCGCATACACTACCTGAGTCCCGCACACCAAGCCGCGCTTCCTCGTGCACCGATTCCTTCGGCCATCGATCGAACGAGGATGGGCCTCAAATACATGGAAAAGCATGGCTTCGATGTGGATGCGCGGACAGGCCTAGGTTCGAGCGGCCAGGGTATGCTGTTTCCACTCATACCCAAGGAGAAGCGCGACAAGCTGGGCTTGGGTATAGACAAGAAAGAGCACACTGGGCAGAAGGCACTAGGAGGTGCAACCCGCGCAGATGTTCGCGAGGGCAAGCTTGACGCTGGCAAGGTCAGGAAGCTTGCACAGGTCGAGAGAAAAAGGCACAATAAGTTACAGAAGATGTTTTACGGTGACGACAAGGTGGAGAAGTATTTGGGGCAGCTAGATAGCTAGTCTTTGGGCTGAAGAGTGCTCTTGGAGCTAGTGAAAGAGGTGGAATTCTCGAATGTTGCTCAAACGCGACTTTTCGTAACTCCATCCACTACATTATATGTCGAACGTTGGGGCACGCTTTCCGAACAATTGCGCACCAAAAGACACTGATAAGCGACTACAGGAAAGTTAGCCTTATGTTCTCGACTTGATTATGTCAGAACTACCGGATTGTCCCGTCTATTGGTACAGTCTATCGGTGCCCCACCTCGCCATTCATCCCACCCGGAACCAGAATTTTCGCCCCACCAGATGTCGACCATGACGACCGGGACGTCGCACACCGCATCAACAAATGAATTATCTCTTGATATTTGCCTCAAGATTTGTTTCCTTCATCGAAAACACCTCAACAAACGGTCGCTTAGCTCAGTTGGTTAGAGCGTGGTGCTAATACCTTGTATGATACGCCAAGGTCGCGAGTTCGACCCTCGTAGTGACCATTTTTTTGCGGTCAGAGACATCTTGGAGTTCAAGAAACTCTTGGGGCCGCGCCGTACATTCTTGCTGCCGAAGACGCCTCTTTTTGCCGAGAAATGCAGCTTCTTCGTTGGACCAGCGTACACCCACAAACCAAACTAGCGGCATACCACAAGCCACCCAAACACGCTCCTGCATCTGGAGCGAATACAATGTTGACTTTTTCAATTACTCGAACAGCGTGGAACCTAGGCACTCCACTCTGGTGCAACCATGCTGACCATGTCCACATTGATCCGAACGGACCGGGTGTTGAGCAGCATATATAGTTTCTCCAATCTTGAAGCTCGCCATCGAACTTCCTCCTACCAACTCAAGGATAGCTTGAAAAGTCTCGTTGGTGTAGTTGGTTATCACGTGGGTCTCATACCATCACATATGACTACTACACAGTAGTAGATATCCCAAGGCCGCCAGTTCGAGTCTGGCACGGGACAGGTGCGATTGTTTTTGGAGGTTACTACGGCCGGTATACGGTGGTCATGGTGAGTGATATATTTTTGCTAGTTGAAATTTCCGTGTGCCTGGTCCAAAGGGGAGAGAAGGACTGAAAGGCGGTTGGTGTCGATGAGGCAAGAGGAATGCATTGTTTAGTGTCATTTGAGTAGGTAGTAATACACCACGTGTTTGTTTCAGCATGCGTCTACATCCTACCACATCTTGGCCCAAGAACAACATCATATTCACGATTCATCCTTCCAAATTACCATTGAGCATGGCAGGAGAATTAGACACAAGTCAAAAGTGCGTCAAACAATCACCATCATCGCCAAATACACAAAACAACCAACGTAATGACACGACAACACTCGCTTTCTTTCATTAAATATTAACGTATTCCACCAACCAATAACGAAAATATACGTCAATGTATTCCACGGACGACGCGAAGGTCTTTTCCGCAGCAGTCCCATCGACATAGACACCCGTCGCCAACACTTATTTCCTCCACTTCCCCGGTATCCCCTCCTCGGGGCTACATACATACACAAGACAAGAGGACGGGGAGGTAGAGAGAATATGAGAAAGAAAGGAAAATTCTCCATCTTGCCACAACTATGCCATTAGATATCAAGAACACGGAGACCAAAATAAACACACCAGCGACAATCGTCCAGACCCGTGGATCGAAGACGGAGTAGAGGTGGAGATATCTTGGTTTGGATGCAGACCAGTACAAAGGTAGAAAACAAGGATAGAATCAAGAAAGAAAAAAGAGTGTTGAGAAAGGAGAGTAGACGGTAGTATTTATATACACGGATCAAAGGGTTGAGCAAGCTGTAGATGGTGATGATGAGGGGTTGACGCGCTGAGGTGAGGTTGGCGTCGGGTATCTGTAGCGACTGAATACTGAAGCAGCAGGGGATGTCGTGGTGGCGGCGGTGATGCATAAACTAGGGTTGTGTATCCGCGAAAAAGATTGGGACAGAGAGACGCGCGGCGCTGAGAATGCTGATGATGCTCAAGAAAGAAAGGCCGGTGGCTGTTGTGTACAGACGTAGGTGTGTGTGGAGACACCGATCCGTTCGCTGAAGATGCTACTATTTTTTCGAGAGATGATGAGAGGAATATGTATACGGTTGGTGAGGATGCAGGGAGGCGTTGAGCATGGGCTCATTATCGACATGAGGGTGGCGCGGACGAAACGGACAGTGAAGCATAGGACTTCTTATCGGCTTTGACCGAGGTTCAGCCACGACATGTCTGATTGCTCCTTCTTCCCTTCGTCCGGATTGGGTCCCGGACCGGGGAACATTGTTACCGTGCTTTCGTGTCCGATGCGGGGAGGTGGGTAGAACGAATTGAACTTGGGACTTGGTAGCGCAGCGTCATGTTGCCCTGCTTGGAGGCCACCTGAACCGCCTGGACTACCTGGGAAGACGGTCGCAGTACTCTCGCGATCGCGCGAAAGACCAAGTTGAGGTGGCGTAGGGTACATGGAACTAAATTTGCTCTTGGGCATCTCCTCCGTGGGTGCAGAAGGCGCGTTACCGGACGGGAACATGGTGAATGTGCTGTCTCGCAAGTCGGGAATGGCTGGTGGTGGGCCTTGTCCAGGGTAGAAGGAACTGAAGTTGCTCTTCGGGTAGAACGAGTCGGTGCCATCGGGGTAATATGAGCTAGTGCCATCAAACTTGCCGTGGTCAATGACCATACTACCAGTATATTGACTACTAGTCCGTCGGTTGTCATCGACTGGTGTCCAGCTTTCTACGGGCTGGCGAAGGTAGTGGTCACCATCGTGACTGAGAGCAGACACGGAGCTAGCGCTGGAATTGGCACGAGCGAGCTCCGCTTGCATGGGCTGAACCTGCACTGGCAAGCCGGTGCTGGGAGTTCCAAGTGTAGGGCTGCCACTAGCGACGCTGCTCAGACGTTGTCCGTCGTTGAATTTGGGAATCTCCAACGGAGAAACGTGTTGTGACGGACGTGAGCTGAACATGCGCGAGTTAGTATATTGTGATTGGCTAGCAGTGCTTGTCCTATCCGATGCGAATGTTGACCGGTCAGCGGGAGGAGCGCTGGCAAGGTTGGTAGCCTCGTTATTCGCAAAGTAGCGACTCCAGCCCGAGCTGCGCGCTCTTGGTGCAGGCTTGAGTGTTCGGCTAGAGTTTTGACGGATCATTGGCTCGACGGGTTCCGGCTTCAAGTCAAATTTAGCGAGCTCGTATGGCTCAGAGTAACCCTCCGAATAACCTAACGGGCTGGTCTTCTTAACGAGACCTGCCGTGCTAGCATCACTCCCCACATTCTTCTTGTGACCACCGCCGCGGCCTTGGATGATCGCCAGCGATGTGAGGGAGTCGTTGTTGTGCTTAGGCTGGTAACTTATTACCGATCCGCCAGCTTCCTTCATGAAAGCTGCGCCGCGATCAGCGAAGCTCATGCGGTCATTCTTCTCCACGTAGCCCGTATTCTTCTTGCTCTTGTTCTTTCTGTATTTGAGACAGAACAAGATCAAGACAAGGATCGCCGCAATGCCAAAAATGGTCCCGAGCGTCGCCCCGAGCACGGTCAACATCCTTTCCTTGTTGCTGGAAGGCTCAGAAGCTGACGCGGCGGCTCCTGTGCTGGTGGGGCTCGCCGAAGACATTGCGGATGCTGTTGACGTCGGTGTTGAAGATGCGCTTGAAGAGATGGAGTTTGTGAGAACCTGCTGGCCGTCGAACAACGCGGATGCATTCATCCACGAATTCTCCTGGGCATCGAATAGAGCGATAGGTTCTTTGTCGTCGCCTCCGCTTGCAACAGTAATGCCATCATCTCCTTGTGCTAATGAGTAACCTGATCGTGTTGTCGTAGGTGCGAATGTTTCATTGTACGACGACCAGTCGTCCAAAGCCACACGCTTTACCTTGCTTCCAACCAAAGTTCCCGGTTTTGCGGGTGAGCCGTCCTCGTTCAATAGTAGTATGCGTTCCACAGAGTTTGGTGTGACGCTCATGTCGAACTTCTGCAGAGCGACCCTTCCGTCCTTATTGGAGATTACTGAGCATTTGACTGAGTCTTGTTCGGCAATAGGCTTTTCTAGGCTAACGCCGAGATCCTGCCAGCCGTCCGATTCAGAATACTTCCAGATGGCAGTGTTGGTATCACCACCGCCAACTAGTAACGCGGTATTCGCGTCCGAGTTCATCAGCATGGGCTTCACCGAGGGTGGCGCACCTTCAGTCGGGATACTTGAGACGCCGTAGGGTTCGATCGTGGAAAATAGGAAAGATTCCGTTGACGGGCCCGTGTAGTCATCCGATTGCGATCCCGCATATACGAGTATCTTCTGAGAGTCTTGGAGATAGGCTGCGCCGTGGTTCACGCGGTTCTGTGTGTTCCAGCTCTCGGATCGTTGCCAGTCCCATTTCTTCTTAGAGAATGTGTAGTGCATGAGTCCAGGATAGTTCCACGTCGAAGCTGTCTCGTTGACTTGTCCTCCAACGATGAAAAGCTTAGCCTCTTGGGCATTTCCCTTGGGCACTGCTTTTACACATTGCGCTCCTGTGAGCGAGATGTCCATGGGCAGCGCCTTCCATTCTGCCCCCTCTTCAAGCTTTAGCGATTGGAACCCAGAAGGCGAGTATACATAAAGCGTTTCTTCGTAGATGATTGAGCAGTGCCCACTCAGTGGGTACTTGGGTTGTGGTGTGCCCATGATGTTGAAGATCCAAGGCTGATCCGGTATGAAAGCGAGGGAACGAGTGTTTAGTGTCGACTCGAGACGAGAAAAAGCAAGCAGAAAGCAACAACCAATCAAGTCTGTACCCGACTTGTCATAACTATATGCGCAATCCGAGACCTGTCAGGCGTCCGGAGGCGGAAAGAGTGGATGTTCAATTCAGCGACACGACACGCGTTCAATCGTCGAGAGTGAATGTCTGGCGTCGAGAAGCGCAAATGCAATCGACTGTGACCGATACAGCGTCAGTATTGCCCAGCGGAGGATGACGACGTCAAACATACTCTGATCCCAGACCAATGTTGTGACTGGGCGCGACAGCGAGTTGGATGTGAGTTCCGAGCAAGAGATGCTTGGATGAATACACAGAGAGCGATGGGATAACCCTCTCTCAAAGAGGCGGGAACGGGGGCGAAGGGTAGGGCGAAATGAGAGGCAGCACAGCTCAGCAGTGTGCGAGATTCGAGGCGGGAAGCCGTCTAGAGAAGTGATGCTGTTCAGACACACGGAGGCTGAAGCTGGGGAGAGGTAGGTCAGCCCGGGCCTGAGCGAGAGGGAGAGGTCCAACCGGCCGCTGCTGGCTGCGAGGGTCGTGCAAGCAGCAAGGGCAGCCGTCGGGTTTGCGTGCGGCATGATCCCAAAAGGCTTAAGCGGCGACGGCACGAGCGAGGTGAGACCATGCACACCAAGTCAGTCAGGGGCAAGTGGTGAGGCGGGCCAATGACGTCCCGCAGCCGTCGTCGTTATTCGCCAGTACCCCTGGCCTTAACCAAGTCCATGTAGCGTTGCTTTTAGCCCAGAAACATGCCTGCAGCGAAGAAACAGACCAGTGTCGGAACTTTTCCAGGGCCTCTGTTGGACCTGCAGCAGCGCAGACTCTGCGCCATGGAGACGACGTTGAGAGCTGCGGGGTCGACGGCAAGCAGTCTCCGAGCCCATGTCGCCCTGTCGTCGACCGTCAGCAAGCCGCACAATAGCATCGTGTCGGCTTCTACCCTCACAGTCTTCTTATCGCGCATCCCATGCATCCGGTTGACACAGTGAGATGAGCAAGGGTTCTGATCATTTCCGCTATTTCGACTACTGCATCCCGAATCAGGAGAGACCGCTTTTGTGCTTGCTTCTTCTGGCAGCGCACCTGTGGCGAAAAGGCCTATGCCGCAAGATACGCAGTCGTGTATGCATGCACCTATCGAGACTACGGTGAACACTTTGCGCAGACGGCCGGTCACATCTTTGTGCTGCTTCTCCCGGTGCCTGTGGGGTTTTGCGCACGGCGGGCCGCGGTTCGTCGGCAGCCTGAGATTATCGTCACACGCGCCATCACACCTGTCTGCATAGGTGCGGCTGCGATTCGAAAATGTCGAGCGTGATGGCATGATGGTAATCAAAACACCCAAGAGGCGCGCGCTCCAGTGGGCGGCTTGATGGCTTCGTGACGACACCAAGGCCCTCCTCCTAATCGACACCTGAAACAGAACGTACGGCCCACATCTCGTAGACGTGCATGACCCGACCCTGATTCCGCCCGCCTACTAATCACGCGCCTCACGACAGACGACGTAAATCACCCCTAGGCACGCTAACGATACCTTCCACACGATCATCTATTGTTGACCATGAGATCATTGCCATCAAACGTGTGCAGCTTGATCAAGCGTTACTAAAAAACCGCCTTGCCTACACTCAACCTTTCCATGACCACATTGGTCGCAAACTGTTCATCTTTATTAACCATTCGGCTTACCCCGCCAACACGACACCCAATTTGGAATGCAGACACGTTGGGTTGCGTGCGTGTCTGGAAAGCCAGGCTCCGCACCTAGTGCCTGCATAGGACGCGGTTGGCTCGTTATCAATCTCCTGCGCGTTGGAGACGACATTCCTTCGGATTCCTGGACTGTCGGCTAAACAGACCTCAGGCAGCTAGCGACACACCAGCAATCCTGCCTGCGCGTTGTGGCGAGAGCCGAGTCAGATGGATTGGACGCCCTTCAACTGAATCAGAGAAGTTCCGGTAAAAGCGACATTGAACAGATGAGGTTCCAAAACCCGCTCTTTCTGCGCCCAGTACCCATCATTTACGAGGCAAAGCTCGTCCCTACCTATACGTTCTTATGCGAAACAACATGTCCCCCCCACCAAGCTTCCGCACCTCCATGTCGCAACGATAAGCCTGTCAATTCAACCTTCTCACTCCCCCACCTCGTATATTCTATCATGCCTTCTTAGATCCGGGAAAACACACATGACCGAGCACAAATTCATTAATCTGCCATCATGCAGCCAGATATGATACTCGTGACAACGGTAACTGGTCGGTACTTGCGATTGTCAAACCCGAATCGTCGGGCCCCACGGGAAAAAGTACTCGGACGCTGACCCCTCCGTTTGGTAACAAGCAACATCGGAACGTTAGAGATGATGGAGGTGTTGACAGGTAGGTTGCTTCTTTGTTCCGATAACGTTGATTCAACGCCTCAAAACGAAAACGGTCGCCTCAAATCTGCTCGACCGTTGCGCTTTCGGCTGACAACTACCCGTGTGGCTCATGCAAAGTATCACGATCGACATCTAAGCTTGTTATCATTTCAGAAGTAATTACTGCCGCCCTCTGTGTAGCACATGTTTACTTTACGTCAGACTGAAGTGCCGTCATACACTTCACGCTCTTCGGTAGTTTTACGCCATGGCAAGGCTAGATGTGAGTCCGAAGACAGACACGCGCTTATGTTTGATGCATTGGTATGCTGGGCCTCTATCACATGTTCCTTTAGAGCAACAAAATCTACATGTCAGACGCGGAAGAGGCGTGAGATTGCGCACTGTACCGCCATAAGTGCTGATCTATCCTGTGCATAGTCAATGCATAGAATCCGTCATCATCTCTTCTAGTCAGGGGGAGGTTTATGGCCATTTTGGCCGTTGTTTTTGTTCCACGTCTGGAGTACAGCATGGAGTAGTGCAAACCTGTCTAATGCGCCAGACACAATGTCAATCGTCCATTCAATGCGTGGCAACTGGATGAATGTTGAGCAAAGTTCCACAACGCCCCGCAAAAATTTGATACCCCCGCTACCCAAGCTGTAGAACGAATACACGAGCTAGTTCGGTTGACAAGTGAACCAACGGCCATTTTCGCTTCTCGGCCCTGGACTGGGCGCCGCTAAACACCAAAACCGGATTGTTGGGGCGTATATGAAGTTACAGGAACATGTTATGCTAAAGCAGGCGAGACTGCGACTCAAACGTATGGTATTAGCTACATAGTACACGACGCGGCGGAGTATTTTCTGTCAAGACGAAGCTAGCGAGCAAGGGTCTGTATTTGGAGATATTCAGTATTCCAAGAACTAAAGGTGGCTTTTGGATGTTGAACAACCGTCGCTTGATAATAAACCACGCAAAAGGCCCTGTACGTTTTGGCAAGATGTGTCTCCCCATCAAACCATCCTCTTCATCGGAAAACCTTGAAGATGGTCTGCAGGCGAGCGGTGACTGTTGTCACCTGGCATTATTCTTCGCTAGTCGTATAGCTCATGACGACCATTAGGTAAGGTCGATGAGTAGATATTCTAGCGTGGAAAGAAGCATTTCACGTGCGTAGTCTCACGGCGACGGCTGGAGTAACAAATCTCATTCGTTGCCAAACTCCAAACCCATCTTGGTATCATTTTGAACAGAAAACTTCGACGGGGCCGCATGACGGCAAGTCCATTGTTCGAGCTAGAAGCCGGTGTAACGCCCTGCTTTTCCATGCGCGCATCGCATGCCCAGACCGTGAACCCATGATATGCATTTCATCCACTCGAAGGCAACGAGAAAGCTCGTGTCGATATGCCTCGGGGCCGTGGTATTTCGTCAAACAAAGAAACAAAGGTGGGTCGCTTAAGCCTCCCTCTACTTCTTCTTCTCCTCGCGGCCGGCACTTTTGCGCTCCAGGATCTGCTCGCGATCCTTGTCGAGCTTGAGCTTGGTGACGACAACCTTGGAGGGAGCGATGGGGATGGGAACCGATTGGCCGTTGCTCTTCTCGCGGACGACTGTGCGAAAATTTAGTAAGACTGCAGGTCCGACAAGATGGAGGGCTACGCACTGCCATTGACGTGGATGCAGTACTTAAGGCGGTAGACGGAGGTGACCTTGCCTTCACGTCCCTTGTTGGAACCGCGGACAACGGTGATCTCGTCCTGGGAAAAGTTAGCACACACAGGCAAAGGCGGTGACAATGTGGAAATACTCACGTCCTTGCGGATAGGAATGCTGCGCACTCCGTGCTTCTCGCGGAGCTCCTTACTCAAAGGCGCCTGAAGGTTGTTAGAACATGTCCACTGCAATGTTCCAAGTCTCTTCATACGCTCATGATGACCCGACGCACACTACTCGGCGCACTGAAGTGCGCCTTTCGCGATTTGCGGCGAGAGCTCGCGACCATTGACTGGACCTTGGTCATTTTTGCTGTGGAATTGGCGGGTTGTCGGGTTAGTAGACAAAGTTCGTGTCGCAAGCACAAAATTGAAGCCGTGAAGGTGTGCAGAGGCCTAGCCTGCTTCGCTTCGTTAGCACCGGCGACATTGTTTCGCCGGAGCGCCGACTAGCCCGGCTCCATGCAGGTCGGTAACGCGTGCATCAGAATCGATGGTTATCGCTGAGCAGTCACTTGTTGCATGCGTCGCAGTTTGTCTGCTATTTAATATGGTGCATGAATTGCGCGTATCGAGAGGTAACCAACAAAGAAGTGCACTGCGCAAAAAGTCTACACCAAAACTGTTTATCCAGCTCGCGACATTCGTTCTCTTACGCGAATCCCGATCTCATGCTGCTACTTGACCTCCCCCCATCTTAGCACTAGAAGAAGGCCTACTGAACTTCTAGGCCGTGGTCAACATGAATTTGAACGCGTACAACGCGTATAATTACCCTTACCGGCGAAGCTCTGCCCAACAGTACCCAGCATATCAGACCGCACCGCCCTCGAACAATGTCGCCCAGTCCTCTCGCCAATATCAGCAGCCACCGACAACCCATGCCCAAGACTATATGTCCTACCAACCGCAATCGGATGCGAACCAGACCACAGGACACGGGACGACACAGGACACCTCATGGAATGATAATAGTCATGGTAGAACCCGGGAGACGACAAGTAGGGCTGCCGAAGTGCTGCACAATATGGGCAATCCCTCGTACACGGCCAACAGTACCGCTGCAACCAACCAAACTGCCTTTACCGTGGCTAATGCCTCGGCTTCGGTCTCGCGCTCCAGTCGCAACGCCACCGGTACTTCACGTTCACCGCAAGTGCAAGCGCAGCAGCCCCAGTTTGCATACGGACAATCGCAACCGCGTCCACGTAGCGTCAACAAGGATCGCGCGCAGCAAGATAATCGCGGCTTGCCGTCCCCGGCCATGGCGGCAGGTTATCCTTCGCAGAGGACGGAGTCAATCGGCAGCCAGCGACAGCAGCGCTCCGCTAGCCCTGTCCAGCCTCAGTACAATGCTGCGCCCGTCAGCATTGCGAGGGGTGCGACCCTGACGGCCACGGCGAACTCGCAATACGGCGATTACAGCGGTCGCCAGTTTCCTAGCATCGAGGCCTCGCGTACTTCTCAGAACGCCACATCGTCGAGTACCTACAACTATGGCAACGCGCAAATGCCGCCGGCCGCAATCGCGCCTCCTGCACCCAGCGCTAGTATGGCGGCCACATATAGTGCGCAAGGCACCACCACGGTAGATCCACTGGCTGTATACAATCCATGGCCGGAGTATCAGCGAGAACAGGCTGCACAAAAGGCGTTGGATGATGCAGCACGTGCTGAAGAGGAAAGAATCGCCGAAGAAACACGCAAAGCAGAAGAGCAGATAAAAGAAGAAGAGGGCAAACAGCAAGAAAAAGAGGATAAGTTGCGACAGTCATCGTCCCAGACCAATCCGAGGCAGGCTCAGAAGCAACAGCAACCCAACGTAGTCGAAATGGTCTCTGCCATCCCAGCCAGCGACGAGGGACCTAGTGAAGCTCTTGAGGCTGAGATCCGTGCGATGATGGCGAAGATGCGTGAGCTCAATAATAAATATCCAGCACTTCTAGCGCGCATCTGGGAGGAAGAGCGTCGAACAAAAGCCCCAAAATCACCTACTTTACAGAACAAACCCACGTCCCAAGTTACCTCCGCCCAGCCGACCCAATCCGCCCAGACAAATGCTCCACATGTTGCGAACTCGAGGAAGAAGACCGTTTCCAAAGAAGCACTGAACTCCAATGCACATAATTCGGTTACCCCTGCTGTCGCTCTAGCGATTCCGGTTGGACAGGACCAGCCGGCGGCCAGCAGACCAACTAATAACACCCTTTGGCCACCCGAAAAGAAGTTACATTTAGCAAATCTAGCCGTGGTATATCTCAACGCTCTGAACCTTGGTAATCCTGTCGAATCTAGTCACATACTAACCCTGCTTGACGGCAACCCTTCGTACACTGAGTTGTGCGAGCAGCTTGAGCAGATAGGTCTCAAATTGGATCGCACAGCCTTTGCTAAAAGCTTGCTCGCAGCCGTACCGGATGTCAACGCAGCTCGGAAATTTGCGCCTCAATCTGCACCAGCTCCTGTGAAAATGCCCCACGTTCATCCTGCCGTAATGAAGAAGGAAGTCGCAACCCCCATTGCACCAGGCTCACAGTTTGCACCTGCGTCTGGTTCACCAGCAAGAGGGGGATCGCATCCATCATTTTCAGACAATGCGTCACCTGCAGCTCCGCTGGCGCCGGCACCGGTCGCCGAAATGATTCCCATCAAGTCCGAGCTGAGGAAGCCGGCCAACAAAGAGGAGGCTGCCCGGAAGCGCAGCTTGAGCGACCTCGTCGATCTCACGAAGCTATCAGAGGATGAGGATATGGGACCATCGCCCAAGAGACTGGTTTCAGAATCCATGCGCTCATTTGGATCCCCGCATCCGCACCGGAATGCGATGGATGTTGATGAGGAGCCCTCAACCCCGAATTTTCCCATTGCCAATGGGCCTTCACAGACACCACAGGTTTTCGTGCCTCAGCAAATCCGGCCGCCCAACGAGCTCCGATATACCAGCTATGTTGAGCCTCTCGATCGGAAGAAGGCACTTCGCCGGAACAAGTACAATCCCGCAACGATTGCACGCGATGTTCTACGCGCTTGCGGAAGACACCCGTTTGAGCGTAACCTGAATCAGCATTTAGATGGGCTGAGGACAACCCTGCCTCAGGTGACGTTCGATTCCGATCTCAGTACTCTACGATGGGACCTGATCGATCCTTGAAAGCCTCCCCTAGGCTATTTCAAAGACGGCGTCCAAGCCTTTGCTGAGGATGCAGACGACGAGGATGTTTCGGGCGGTGAGGATGCAAGACCGCGTCCCCATGCTCCGTCGAACGCGATTGGCGGTGAGGGTGGGGCTCAAGTAACGTGACCCCTCGCGTCGCGCACGCGCCAAGCTGCAACACCAGACCACCCACAAACTTCAATGCATCACAACACCACCAATATGGCAGCTATTGACAAGGCAATTGATGATTTGGAATCGTGCGATCGTGTAGATAATCATATATATATGGGGAAGTTGCTGTCAAGTATGGTTGTTCTCGCAGTGCAGTGTCCTGAAGATGGAGGAGTGTCTCACGCACCAAAACGGCCAGTGATCAAGGGAAGCAAGTTATTCCACCACAACAAGAGCTGGAGCTTGTACAATACATTACAGACCGGCACGTAAACGGTTTAGCGCCTACGAGAGAGATAATACAAAACTTTGGGTCAGAGGTGGGTGGAAGAGCTGTCTCAATGAGCTGGGTTGACCGATTCCTTCTCCGAAACCACCACCACCTCACCGTTCGATGGGCACCCCCTATTGACCGAGTACGCCAACAAACTGATTCTATCGATAAGTACGACTCATATTTTGATATACCACAACAGAAGATGAAGGATTATGGGATTAAGAAGAGGTTAACGTTCAATATGAACGAAAAGGGGTTCATGATCGGTGTTCAGAGCAAGTCGAAGAGAGTGTTTAGTAAGGTGGTTTGGGTGAAGGATGGAGCCAAAGCACCCATCCAAGACAGTAATAGAGAGTGGATAACGATCATACCGACCATCTGTGCAGATGGGACGACACTGTTTACGTCTATCATCTACCCCAGTGATGGGTTTGATCTGTACGACTCCTGGGTGGAAGATATACCCCCTGAAGACACCTCAATTAACCTCAGCTCAACACCAACGGGTTGGACCAATAACAAGCTCGGGCTTGCCTGGTTGGAACGATTCCACCAAGCCACCAAAACCAAAGCTCGAAGATCATGGCGTCTACTCATTTGTGATGGCCACGGCAGTCACATGACCATGGAATTCCTGGCCTATGCCGTCCAGAAACGTATACTGATCATGGTGTTTCCATCTCATTCAACCCATACTCTTCAGCCTCTTGATATCGGCTTGTTTGGGCCGCTCTCGCGTTACTATTCGTCTGAACTCTCTTGGTTCCAACAACAATCACAAGGACTACTTCAAGTGAAAAAAGCTGATTTCTATGGCTTTTTCAAAGCAGCGTACGCCTCCTCCTTCACCCAGAAGAATATTGAGTCGGCTTTTGAAGCCACTGGTATATGGCCCATGGATCGTTCGGTAGTAACCACCAAGTTCAAGTATACAACACCACCTGAACAGATCGATATGATGGACCCATCTTATCTCTCTCCCGCTAATTGGGAGCGTGTGGACCGATTGCTGAAGGAGGCAGTGAAGGAGGGCGCTGCTGAGGTGATCCGGAAGCTTTCAGGACCAATTCACCACGCCATTGTCCAAACCAAGCTCCTTAAGCTTGACAATGAGGTGCTGTTTACATCACTTGACATACAAAATAAGCGTACACGCAATGGCCGTCGCCTGCCTTTTAAAGGGAAGAAAAAACAGCCTACTGATGCTACTCTCTTCTCTCCTCGTAAGGTCCAAGAAGCTTGGGAAATACGACGCCAGAAGGATAACGATAAGCTTGCAGAAGCTAAGAGAGTGAGGGATAATAAGGAGCTTAATAAGCAGAAGAGAGAGGGGAAGGAACAGCGGGCTGCAGAGGCGCGTGCTGAGAGAGATAGGAAGAAAAGAGTGAAGGGGCAGGAGAAGGCTGAGGAAGACGCCCGCCAACAGGCAGAAAAAGAGAGGAAAGACCGCGAGAAAGCTCTCCACACTTCCCAAACAGGTAAGCGCAAAGCTTCGAGACCTCTAGCTAAGCAGAAGAAGCGTCAGAAACGAGTGGGTGGTAGAGGAGCTTTAAGTTTAGCCATAGAAGCTGCACCAGCCCAACCAGCCTAAACGTCACGTGGTGGCCGGAACATCAAAACTCCGGCAAAATTCAGATAGTACAGATTCTTCGCAAGGGTCTATTTAATAAATCACCAAGTTATTTCGTATATACAGCTATTTGGTGTGGCTCGATAACCTCGTTTGTGGTGGTGGTGCATGTGGTGTTCGCGTGCGCGGCCCGAAAGCGTGCGCGACGCGAGGGGTCACGTTAAGGGTCCAAGCTTTACCTGAAGCTATCAACCCGTTCAAGCAGAAGCGATGCAGTCGACCTCCGCGACACTCCTTTCCCGACGGTGCCAGCCCAGCAATACCCAAACGCTCAAAAGGCCCTGCTTCTATGAGTTCAAGCGCTTCGTGCCTTGCTTCCGGTGCTGCTGGGGTAGGATATCAGGCATTCCGTTCCGCTACTGAGTACGGACCTGATGGTCAACCACTGCCGAAGAAGAAAGGCCGCCCCATAGGATGGAGAAAGGCGATTCATGGATCTGCTGCCGCGCAGGCTCGACCGGCCACGAACGGACATACTGGGCCTCTGAGCAAATACCAGCCTACGCAACCAAGCTCTTTGCGCAATGTGCATGCAGGCCAGAACAATGCGCCTATTCACATTCATTCACGGTCGCCGAGCGTTGCGAATCATGTTCCTCAGTACCAGTCGTACAAATGCAAATGGCTAAAATGTAAAGCGGACCTGCATAATCTGGACACATTGAAGAAACATGTATTCAAAGTACATCGTAAAGAGACGCCTCATAACACTCTGGACTGTCTGTGGGATGACTGCGGCAAAGAGGTCATCAACTTTGATCCTTTCACAAACTCGAGACTCGAACGTCATCAGCCATATTCTTTCGACTTGGAGAGCAGCTGGCGCAGCCATATACAGCAGGTGCACTTCGATCCCCTGTCATGGAAACTTGGTGACGGACCGGCCAGTGGTCTCTCCGGTAAGGAAGACAATTGAAGGGCTTGCGTGATTTGAAATGGAAGAAAGGATCTAACACTACCTACTACAGACTCGCATGATTCTGAGGCTTATCTTAGCGACGCGCAAGGCCGACAAGTTACTCCACGTATTACAGTTGATCTCGAACGCCTAGAGGCACTCCGCTCGTCCCCACGTGCTTTCGTAGCAGCCTCTCGTGGTCGCGGACGACCTCCGAAACGCACAGCAGAACAAGAAGCTTATGATGCGTGTGATAGATTCGTGTCGCTAAAGACGCGCATTGGTGGGCCAGGTATGGATCGTGGAGGCGCGACGCTTGTAAACGACAAACGTCGGCGAGGTCTCATTGAAGGTGACGAGACAGAGGGGGAGCTCGTAGACGTGGAAGAATGAAGGGAACGATGGCGCTTCACAAGCAGTGTGCAGCACACATAATCCTGTATATATATTCTGCTTTTCTGTACAAGTACGCGTATACCCATTATAAGAGCGACCCCGGATTGGATTAGCCCAGTCGGGCCTGCATTGAAAATAGTTGGAGGCAGTTCCATGCCCTTTGGTATTTGATCCAGATATGACCCTAAACTCCATGCTCTTAGTCGCTGTGATCCTCATATGTGAGGTTGGCATCATTTTTATCCTGCCCAGCTTACCAACTCGCACCGTGCACGAGTTGTGGCGTGTCCTTCAGGAAGGCTTGTCGGCAACGTATCCCTCATGCCTTGACCTTGGCTGCCGCACCCTTGGGCCTCTCCTCAACCTTGTGGTCTTCTGAGTTGACCTCGAGGAAATGATATAGAACGATGAGCAGCATGGCAGCGCTTCCGAGGAAGATGGCGAGCGAGTAGAGTTGGGCGTCGGTAATCATCTTTGACGTGACCGCGCGTCGAGCGTAGCTGGGAAGCCGGAGAAGGTGTTGCGGAGTGCGCTGCGGAGTTGTCAGGGAGACCAATTGGCAAATTCAAGATGCCAAGAGCTTACAGGAAGCCGGTGCGAAACTGCAAGTCCAAAGTCGGGAATGTCAAGGTGGTATTGGTTGCGCAGTGACTATGGGAGCTCATGTGAAGGCCACCTTGAAGCTTCGGGAATGTCGGCGAGGGCAGGGCTGGCTCTAGCGCAAGGTCCTCCGCCACTCGAAAATCCACCCCACACAGCGTCATTCTCACTTTGACACACACACACAGCCAGGGACCATATCATTCACCAGGCGCCAAACTCAACAGAATCCCAACCCCGAAGCCCCAAGAATTCACAAATACCCCTACCCCCACTGTCTTTTCAAGTCTCTACAAACTAAGCCAATATGCCACCCAAAGGAAAGGGCGAGCAGCCCAAGGTGAAGAAGGTCGCAGTGGACAAGACGTTTGGTATGAAGAACAAGAAGGGAGGAGCCGCCCAGAAACAGATTGCACAGCTCAAAGCCACGCAAGCATCAGGAGGGACGCCTGATGAGAAGCGCAAGGCGGCGGAGAAGGCACAGCGCGAAAAGGACAAGGCCGCAGCAGAGGCAGCGCGCAAAGAAACCGCCGAGCTCTTCAAGCCAGTTCAAGTCCAGAAGGTCCCATTTGGAACGGATCCCAAGACCGTGCTTTGCCAGTTTTTCAAGAAGGGCAACTGTGACAAGGGCAAGAAGTGCAAATTTAGCCATGATTTGGCTATTGAACGCAAGACCGAGAAGAGGAGTTTGTACACCGACAACAGAGACCAGGAGAAGCAAGAAGAAGAAGAGCGTAGGAAGAAGGATAACATGGACGAATGGGATGAGGACAAGCTGCGACAAGTCGTCTTGAGCAAACATGGCAATCCGAAGACCACAACGGATAAGGTGTGCAAGTATTTCATCCAGGCTATCGAGGACCAGAAATATGGATGGTTCTGGACATGCCCTAACGGGGGAGACAAATGTTTCTACAAGCACTCTTTGCCACCTGGGTACGTTTCTCCTCCCAAGAAACTCTTAGGACAACCTTCTCGAGAGCCTCAACTAACACTTGAACCAGATTCGTCATTAAGACAAAGGAACAGCGCGCAGCTGAGAAGGCCCTGATGGCAAACTCCCCGCTTAACACCCTCACACTCGAAGACTTCCTTGAGTCCGAACGTCATAAGCTCACCGGAAATCTCACACCTGTGACGCCAGAAACATTCGCCAAGTGGAAGAAGGAGCGTGTCGACAAGAAGCAGGCTGAAGAAGAAGCCAAGAAGCTCAAGGACGCGACCGGTAGGGCCATGTTTGAGAAGGGTGACTGGGCAAGAGAGAGCGACGATGATAGCAGTGATGATGATGGTGACGATGATGAATGGAATTTGGAAACTATGAGGAAGGAGACCGAGGCCGCTCGGGCAAGAAAGGAGGAAGAACGCATGGCCGCTGCGCTGGAAAAGATGGCCGTGTCTTGAACACACCCCTTCGTCTTGGGTCAGACACTATTGGGGACGGGAAAGAGAAGAGAAGCGGCGAGAGCTTGCCGGTTGCCACACAATGCTGAAAAAGCTTGCAGGGCAGGTCGCATCCATGGTGGAAGCAACAGATTGGTTGATCTTCATACAACTGTCGCCGTAGTAACCTCGAGTCGGTTTAGGCCTTGGGCGTGTCGTGCAACAGAGCAGGCGATGGGCGCATCAAGAGGCTTAACCAGCTTTAGTAGGATCCGGCGCTGGCGTCTGGTTTCGGGTTTTAGGTATCTGTGTACGGGATTACGAACGAATACACTTAGGCTTTCATTACCATCATGCTACTTTTTTTCGAAGGGCTTTCATTGTGAGTGATTCTTCAGAGACATGATGAACGTTGTCGTTTTTTGTTTTTCTACTATAGTACTCGTCATGTACAATGTGAATAGAGAGGTCTACGAATGGGATGGTGGCATAGAATTAGGATCGAATAACTGAACTTGTGATCACCTTGTGTGGACTGACTGCGAGCATACTCTACACAGGCACCATGATGAACAAATTAACTCGTCTCTTTCTGTCTAGTGTATCATTGTTACGTATCGGTAGGTAAGATCATAGTCTTCGGCCCCAACTTGAATACATGGCAACAAAAAAGTAATGCGGATACCTCAACGGGATGCCAGCAACAATGTCGTGTATCCCTTCATACCATCAAACCGCAAAGACACTCCCAACAGATGTTCTTAGGTCGCCCTATCAAATGGCTGTTGCTCTGCACGGGGGCATTCGTGCCAAGCTACAGAACGATGCTCTATCCCAGTCAAGCTGCATCTAAATGTATTCTGAGTGTATTGCTGTCGCTGGAGGAAGCCCGGAAAGCACAAACGGTAGTCGAAATCATGATTACGGAAAGTGGAGGAGATTGTCCTAGTTCTCTTTACCAGCGAGAAAAGGCACTCGGAGCCTTCCTACTCGCCTTGCTTATGTCTCCGAGGTGGCCTCATTGGGGGTATTTCTTCGGAATTATTGTCTAGCACTGATTGACAGTAGATAGTACCTAGGTATCCCTCGTACGAAAGTCGAGAAGATGCTAACCCAGATGACAATGAAACACCTCAAAGGAAGAAGGTACGGTAATTGAAGTCGCCGAAAGTGGAGTCTTCACAGTACGACATGTCATCAAAGGATCACTCCCAGGATGGCGCGTCCGAGGATGGTGCGTGTTCATTAAGCTGCATCGGGATGTACTAGACATCAATGAGGCAAGGCCAACGCCGGTCTTGGCAGCGAAATGCCGCCCTGCTGTTCCGCCCACGCCAGCCATGCTCCCCGCAACATAACGGCACGCCTGGTCGGCCACGCTACGCCCGTGTACCAGTTTCCAGTTTCTGGGGGCGTTTTGCAACCGATTTTATTGCCGGGCTCCACTACACTCCCGACATGCTTTGCCATGACTACACTATCCTGTCTGGCGCCCAGCACTAGTCCTGGTCCGTGACGGATGGCGTTGGGGTGATGGGCAATGGCCTTTTCTTTAAGAGGAGCGCTGGTCGTCTACCTGTTTTCTCAGTGGCTTGGTTACTCTATCTTTTACCTTTGTTCTCTACTCTGTATACCTACTCAGCTGTATCACCAACCTACATCTCAGCGTAGCTCAGAGCGAAGGCGTTTCTTCTGGATCGATCATCGAGTGTGGGGCCCTTGTGTGCTGTCATACTTTCCGTGCTGTCCTACCCTTTTCAAGACTGTGAATAGGAAAAGAAGGTATGGCGGTGGAAAACTACGATATCGTAATTGTTGGTGCCGGACCCGTGGGCCTTTGTCTGTCAACGTGCCTGGCAAGATGGGGCTACAAAGTCAAGCATATTGATAACCGACCGGAACCTACCCTAACCGGCCGGGCGGATGGGATTCAGCCGCGCTCGCTGGATCTTCTCAGGAACATGGGCCTTAAGCGCAAGATCATGGAGTATGAGCCTGCAAAGGTGTACGAAGTCGCCTTTTGGGATCCGAATCAAAAAGGCATCCACAGGACAGGCACGTGGGCTAGTTGTCCCAAATTCATCGATGCACGGTATCCTTTTACCACCTTGCTTCACCAGGGACTCATCGAGCGAACTTTTATTTCGGATATCGAGAAGCACGGAAATCACATCCAAAGACCGTGGACGATCAAGGGGTTTAAGAATGACGGCAAGGACAAGACTTATCCTGTTGAGGTCAACCTGGCGCATGTGGATGGCACAATGGAGGAGACTGTTCGGGCAAAGTACCTGTTCAGTGGAGAGGGTGCAAGGAGTTTCGTTAGAGATCAGTTAGGCGTGAAGATGATCTACAAGGATCCCATCGCGCACGTTTGGGGAGTAATGGACGGTGTCGTGAGGACAAATTTCCCTGACATCAAGGTAAGTTGTTTCAAGTCTGCGTGCATTATCGTTCCATGCTAATAGTACTTCAGATGAAATGCACTATTCACTCTGACAACGGCTCCATCATGATCATTCCCCGCGAAGACAATATGGTTCGCCTATACATTCAAGTCGCATCCTCCACCGACAAAGACTGGAACCCCCGCAAATCCGCCACCGCAGAAGAGGTCCAAGCACGCGCCAAAAAGATCTTTGAGCCATACACGATCTCCTGGGACCGTGTAGAATGGTACTCGGTTTATCCTATTGGTCAGGGTATCGCGGAGCGCTATACCCTCGATGAACGCGTGTTCATGGGTGGTGATGCATGCCATACCCACAGTCCGAAGGCGGGCCAGGGCATGAACACTGCATTTTTGGACGCAGTGAACTTCGCATGGAAAATCCACCATGTGGAGAGCGGATGGGCGCCCCGATCCCTTCTATCCACGTACGAATCCGAACGCAAGCTCATCGCCGAGTCACTTCTCGACTTCGACTCACGATACGCCAAGCTTTTCTCTACGCGGATACCTTCTGCTGGAGAAATCGCTGGCGCATCAGCCAAAGAAGCATCAGAAGACAACGAGTTCATCAAGACTTTCAAGGCCAGCTGCGAGTTCACGAGTGGGTATGGTGTGGCATACGGGCCCAACGTAATCAACTGGGGACCTGAACACCCCGCCCAGCACCCCCTTATCCTGTCCTACCAGAACGGCACAACTCAAAGGACAGGAAGGATCATGACACCAGCGACCGTCACACGAGTCGTAGACGCCAACGTAGTCCACCTAGAGCAAGAGATACCGATGAACGGCTCATACCGCGTGTTCATCTTCGGCGGCAACTTGGACAAGAGCGCAGGAGCACTCAAAGACCTAGCTACCAACATGGCTGCTCCAAGCTCTTTCTTCAGTACATTTCTGCACCGCGATCTGAAGGAGGCAGATCGCTACCACGAGCACCACAACCCACACTCAGACTTCTTGTCCCTCGCACTCGTCTTCTCTGCTCCAAGGTCAAGCATTCACATAGACGAGCAACTACCCCAGCCATTCAGCCGCTACGCTGATCACGTTTATGCTGATGATGTCTGGGATCAGAGAGTACCTGACGCAAAGGCAGCGGCGCACGCGAAGATGGGCCTCGATGAAGAGAAGGGAGGCATTGTCGTTGTGCGACCAGACGGCTACGTTGGTGTCGTGGTCAAGCTTGAGGAAGGAAAGGGTACTTGCGAGGCTCTTGATGCCTGGTTTGGAGCTGTTACAGGAAAGGCTTTGGGTGGTGAGCGCGCGAGTCTGTAGATGAGGTCCATGAAATCGCTTACGTATTTGTCTTTATCTAAAACATAGCGTTGTATTCGCTTTTATATCCAGAATATACACTTGATGATATCTTAGAAGATGCTCTGCGATAGGGTTTGATGAGGATGCATTGCACGTGGATGTTTGATGCAACTCAATGTAATCACAACATACAGATACAATCTTTATCCTCCTAAACTAGGATACGGAGGTATATGTCAGGCTACCTTCATCTGGTATGAGACTGGGGCATGTCAAGAAAGAATATGAGAAGTACAATTCTGTAAAAATGGTTGATGAGATAATGCAGAAGGCAGTTAGAGGACTGACGCTTTGGCATGCTTTATAGGACTGACACTGCATGAATAGTACGGCAACGATACTGTTGAAAAGTAATCATAGGGACCATGTCTGAACGAGGAGCAATCGTCGACAATGCCCGGCCTGATCAAAACGTCCTGATCGTCATGCTACTAGAAGTGGTACTCAATTAGCATCAGTATACCGCTCTTCTTTGTGCGGCCTCAGGGGTTTCAGACCACTTTCCATTGCACATAGAGCCTATTGGGAGAGCGCCAAATCATCCTCATAGCGGGAACTGACACTGTTTTGAAGCTTGTACATGCCCTGTGCAGGTGATTGGACCTTGCTCGCAGGTACTGTCGGCTGTGCAACTATGACATACATGCCGCATGTCAAAAAGGCAGTAATCAATCTCCATCTTCGGAAAGAGCCGCAGTTCTGGGCGCATCCGCATCCCTTGCTAGCAAATCAAAAGTGCTAACATAACCACTCGAGCAAACTGACCTGGACAAGCTCCTCAGAATGCCTCACCGACTGTTCCACAAAGTGTTGATTAAACACCGGCAGCACATTAATTCTTCTCATATTTGGCCAAAGTCTGGAGAAAGACAATGTTGTGTCACCCGACGCTTACCAAGATTTCGCCTTATCCCGAGTACGGCAGCCGGCAGCCGATGCAGATTTCCTAGCAACAAAACAGTTCGTACTACCATAGATGGTGTGGAATGGGTGGTAGAATGGTCATCTCGTTCGTGCATATTCACTTTGCTGATGTGAGGAAGTGGCAAACACTGTTCAGGCCAGTACTCGAAGTTGGACACTTACTCCGTAACATGGGTGACAAGATTACCGGATCGGGTTTATGCTCTCAGGCCTCGGGGAAAGAAGGAAGGTCGTCGGAGAAATACCTTGGGACGAACATAAAAAGACTAGAATCCCGTCCTTTAAACACAGAGTTCAACCCTACAGTAGTCTCAATCTCAGAACCAGCAACAATGCATCTCTCCCTCCTACTCGCGACCATCATCTTCGGTGGCACAAGCTGGTTCGTTTGCCACTTCTCACTGCCTTCCCCTTTCCCACTCTTCCCTTTCTGAAAGCTGTCCTCATAATAGCAGTGACCAATATACCCCTTCACCAGGGTCATCGCCGGCCACAACTGCAAATGCCAGGATCCGTCTGGCACGTGCCCGCAATGGAATTACCTCACCCAGCAAGTCTGCAGTGAGCACGCAGCTACCTTTAACACTGTTTGCGCGCTCAACACTATTTACCATGGGATCAGCACCATCAGGTAAGCCTTTGTGCGAAAGCGGTGTTGTTGAAGTTGGTTGGAGAAGGTAAGTGGCTAAACTGATGTGCGTAGTGCACCAGCTCTTTGAACTGCCTCAATAGCGGGGCGTTTACTGATCGTTGTCGTCAGTTGGGGGCGCCGGGTGCGTACTGCTGGGGTTAGATGGGAGGTGTGTTGATGTCATGTCTGCGGGGCTGAGAGATTAATTTGTGCTTTGTATGGCTTCTGAACGGGAAGATGGTGGCGAGAAGGTTGCATGTAGTAAAAGAGAGAAATCGAAAACAACAGTCATTACAGCTTTCAGCTAGGAAAATCAAAATCCCCCCTCCCCCTCATGAAGGGGTACAACTACGTTTTCATATCACAGCTGTCTGCCGTGGAAGTGTTCGTTGCCGAAGGCTAGGATACAACAGCAGTTGTTTTGTCCATGGAAAATAGCTACAGGACGCACGGCTTTTCCCTTTCAGAAGAATTAAATGTATACCGAGATTTCGATTTCCATGATCTAAAATATGTCTATGTATGTATATACCCACCACCACCACCACCATCACCACCACCATTTAAGGTCATAACGCCTTTAACGCCACACCTTCTAGACCTCTACTAACCATGCATCACCCCCACCTAATTAACAACCCTCTTCATTTGCGCCGCCTGTCTAGGTTCAATAAACAGCGCCTCAGCCTCCGTAAGCACGGTGCCATTCCTCTTCCCTTCCTCCCACTCGGCCGCTTTACTCAGCGTCTCCAACCGGCCCTTGACCCACGCTTTCCTGCCCTCAACTTTGGTCGTCTCAGCATGCAGCACTACGATCTGACCAGCCATACACGGCGCCTTGTAATCAATCTTCAAACTCGCCGTCACTCCCACCTTGTTCGGCAAGGCGGGGAAACAGCACCGCGCTAGTCCTTCATCCAGCAGCGTGGCTAATAAGCCTCCATGCACGATACCCGGGTGTCCGCACAGTGCGTTGCCCAGATATTGCAGCGAGACAAAACGCGAACCGTCGGCCGTGCTGAACTGCAGTGGTGGAACGGCAATCTTATCGGTTCCAAGCAGTGTCCCGCCCGTGAGATTCTGCGCGCGGAGTTGCTCTGGGATTTTCAAGTGTGGGCGTGAAGCAATGTATTTAGGGTCGTCAAGCAGCGATTTCGTGAGGGGGTGGTCGAATATAGCACGCTCTACTTCTGCTAGTTCTTCGGTTGACGGTTTGTAAAGTTCGAGGGTTTCGGCATCGGTGGGTGGGTTCGCCAGGTCTTGCAGCGATTGAATGGCAGGGGCAGCGGCCATGATGAAGCCCGTTGTGAAGGTAAGGAGGGTGAGGGCGATGGCAATGGGGAAGCGGATGTATATGGGGCGTTGTTTTTTCGCAGTCGGATTTGGATCTGGGGATTGTTCGAGACGTGATGGAGATGCTGGGGATGTTGTTTAGCTAAAGGATATTTTTTCTTGCATGTTGATGTCTCCAACTATTGACAACTCCGGCCATTCCCTCTTAGCCCTCACAGTAGAAAATCAAAATGAAAACGTACCGTGCGTAGCCTGCTGTCTAACTTGTCTATCAACACTTCTTCTCCACGATACCGTCCGAGGGAGGACCATTCCATCTTTTATACCCCCGCCGACTTCGCGCCGTACCAACGCCGTAGTCCTGCTCCCACTGCCACCACCACTGACCAGACACCGACCCACATGCCTAGATAAGGCAGACCTTGCGGGAATCATGGCTTAACGCCTAGAAAGCAGAGAATTTCTGGACTAGTCGATGCGATATGAGTCGGTGAGCCTCTGGTATCATCGGCGTGCGCGCGCGCCGCTCGGACCTTCGGAATGGGACTTGTGCCTCGGCCCAAGCAGTGGCAAGTGGCTGGATACATGGGCTTTTGCCTGTGTGGAAATTCGATATGTGGTCAGCCAAGACTATAGATCATGTATTAGTATTCATTCATATTCGGCGTTCGGCCGACAGATTAGTCTGCATCTAGGTTTTTGCTGGGTAGCCTCTATGTTTGAACGGGCTGTCGTCGACGCCCCCTAGCCCAGACCTTCGGAAATGATAAAACCTTTTCTGACTGCAAACTCCAGAATCTACAAGACAAGCAATGTAGAGTATATTGTTTTTTTTTGGAGGCAAATTGAGTTTTGAATTCTTCTCCATCAGTCTTTCTTTGATGACTGCCTTTTCCTACTTTAGGCTGTCCATATACCTCCTACAGCAATACATTCAATCATCATACTATACATACAGAGTTGAGAAGTGTGTCATGTCGAACGCCGTGCTCATCTACAACGCTCGTCTATCCACTTCCATGACCCATAGAACAAACTAAATTACCCTGCGCACAAACAGGGTTTATAATAAAACAGGACAGCTAAATCTTTTGGACGCCAAAGATGCCGGGAGAACAAGAGCGCCAACGTGAAGATGCGAACCAATGTTGTAATCATACAGTGATGGACACGGATAGAAGGGGAGGGACTTGCGTAGCGAGCTGCTCAGTAATAATCCCTAGCACTCTTCTGCAGTTCGATCAATCTCCATCCTCTTGTCTCGGGGTTGTTGACATCCTCGGGTATCCTAGTGACACCGATGGCATATGTGACTTGCTGAACTTTGTCGTCCATACCAGACGCCAACTCTCCGCTCTTAGCGTTGCGGTAAACATGCACCTCTTGTGTTCTGCATGTAAGGATGAAGACAGGGATCTCTCCTGGCTCTAGCAGTTTTGCGTTGAGCACATCGACACCGCGGATATCGACAATCTTTCCGTCAGACTTGAGGCCAGCGGCCTGGTATTGTTGCATGAGCGCAGCATAGACCGAGTACTGGGCTGCCGATAGCCACTCCTTCAGGACAGCGACGTCACCCTTGACGTATGCGTCAAGAACTTCGGGCAATATGTATTCGCGCATCTCAGTAAGGAAAGACTCCATTTGGAAGTTTGGGTCCATTTCCCGGAACCTTTTGATGACCATGGCGGTTTCGTTCTCAGCGAAGAATCCGGTGATGCGGTCGGAGATGCTACGAGCAGTCTCGATGATGGCGTTATCCGACTCCCTATAGACTGTCTTCATGCTGAAGAAGCCTTGTGCGAGCTTGGAGTTGTCTTTCCACTCCCGCCAGACCTCTTTGTACTTGGCATCCTTATGGAGCGTTACGTTTGTGCCAGCACTGTGTATTGTTAGTCGATAGCCCTCAAACCACCAAAGTCGTTCTTACTCTGGATCTTCTTCCATTGGCCCAAGGTTCCTACCGCCAGTTCGCTTGAGTTCGTTGAGCTCACGTAATTCTCGCCTCTTCCTACGCTCCTCCTTCTCGACCCAACCACCGTATCTTGACGAGCTGCCGTCGTCAATGGTTTCTTTGACAGCTTGGAAAGCCTTGGTCTGCCTCACTGGTCGGGTCGCGTACTCTAGGCCGCTTCCAGTGACTCTGGCAGCCGCGCGGACGCCCTTGACAGGCATAGTATCCCATGTCCAGGCCGCACCGTGACCCACTGCTGATGCAGTCGCCTTCAATGCCTCAGTCGTCCTTGTCTTTGCAGCCTCGGAGATCTGCCCAGCTTTTTGGACATTAGGGTTTTGCTGGAAGTCGTGCAGCGCACCACCCAATTGCTTGGTGCCCTCATTCCAGTCCTTGGAAGCCTGGAACTCCTGCTTCAGGGTCTCAGTGAAGACTTGCCATGGTGTCTTGTCACCATGGGGTGGAGGTGGGGGCGCATCCTTCTTCTCTTTCTTCTGACCCTCCTCACCCTCTTTTTGTTCACCAGACTCCTCCTCGCCCTCTTTCTTCTCTTTTGCCTCGCCGTTCTCTTTCTTGGCCTGATCGCCTGCAGCCTCCTCTGCAGTGCTACCTTCAGAGGCTGCAGAGTTCCTGACCTCCGATTGCGGGGCGGGCTCTTCGTCCTTTACGCCTGCTTGCTTTTGCGTTTGCTCGTGTAAGGCGGGGCGGGAAGAAAAGTGGCGGGCGTATGCGGAGGCTGTGCGGAAGAGAACATCTTGGGGTAAGAAGGCACTGCGGAGGAAGGGTTGTGAGGAGGGCGGAAATGTCGACGGTAGTGACGTGCGTGTAGCAGAAGCTTGCGACGTTGAAGGTAATGTCGATATCCGTCTATACGCTGCAGCTCTTCCGTATGCGCATGCAGGTGTTGCAGCGGCGGGCTGTATGCTCCATCGCGCACTGGCGGCAAATGTGCTTGCGGTCGGCGGTCTCATCCTCTGAAGGTGAACAGAATAGAGGGGTTGATGTCAATTTCAAAAGATGACCGGCCCAGGAGATGTGTGATTGAGGGCGGGGCGCGGTAAATGTTGAGTGAAGAACGTCAGGCGGCATTGCCATCTTTTTCCGCATCGGCCTTCGGCAATGCCAAGCATCGCAACCTCCCAACTTTCTTTGACCTTCTAGCCCATGGCCGCATTCCCAACCTTGATTGGGGCCGTCAGCACTGTCACCAACATGGCCAACAATACAGTCTTGCGGACGTTCCGCTCCGTCACATCCACCATTTGCGCATCATGTCGGAATATGCAATCGCTGCGACCTTTTTCCCACACCACGCAAGCACTCAATGCGGCGCCTACGGACCGCAAGAAGCCTGGAGAACAGTTGGAATCGCTCCTCAACAACGTAGGCGGAAATTTCCGCCAGGCAGGTCTCGACCATTTCCCCTCCATGATCCCAAACGCAGACAGTCCCGAGGCCTACCGCAATCTGGTCCAGGGCGAATGGGCAGAAGACGACAAACACAAGCTACACGTCTACGCAACCAAGCACAACACCCATCTATGCCTCACAAAGCCCAATCGCGATCCATTGATCTCGGTATCATGCGGGAACATCGGTTTTAGGAAAGCGGGGAGGGGCACGTATGATGCTGGCTATCAATTGGCGGCTTTCTTGATGAACAGAATTCAGGACAAGGGCTTGTTACCGCAAATTGAGAAGCTGGAGCTGGTGTACAGAGGGTTCGGGCCAGGGCGAGAGGCTGTCACAAAAGCGATATTGGGCGCCGAGGGAAAGAGGATAAGGCCGCTGATCGTCAAGCTGGCAGACTCGACAAGATTGAAGTTTGGTGGCGTAAGAAGCAAGAAGCCGAGGAGATTGGGCTAGAGAAATACCACGTATATGGGAGTTAGCAGTAGAAGGATCGGAACTGTATCATCATAGTGTGGCATCACCAGGCGTCCATCAAATACAGGCCTTAGTGCTGGAATGTAGGCACCACAGAAGAGCAATGTATAACCAACGAAGACGATTTAGACCAATTTGAGAGTCATGTCAAATTTCTCGGTAGTGGCGCTCTTTCAGCGGGTGGAATAGTCCTACCACTAGAATCTGTGTCTGCGATGTTGACAAGCCTGGGTGCAAGGTTTCTGGCGTCATTCCTAATAGGCCCTCTTGCGCCTCCCTGATCACCACGACTAGGTCTAGCAGGATAGTTCGTATTATCCCAGTCCCTTGCCTCTTCAGCTGTCCGAGCGCGTTCTCGTTCTCGGTCGTGTCGCAGCATAGACGACCCTTCATCTTCGAACTCTTCGTCAAGTAACTCTCCATCCGCAGTATCATAATCCGGTGGTGCTATCCATTCCCGTGGTACAACGCATGGGAGAGCGACCCCGATGCTAGCAGCGCGATTCAGGTAGCTCGGAGCTGAGCGACCAGTGAGCTTCTCGCATAGATATGATGTGAAGTGGTTGCAGTTCTTCGTAAGGAGGTTGTACGATGTCCCTTGGAACTCGTGGGAGGCCTACGCAGGTTAATTCGGGTTCTTTGCACGCATTTGGCTCCACACACACCTCTTGTATTATGGCTTCGAGTTCTTCAGCAGGGCGGAATGAGAAGCCGTGTAGGATGGCTTGCTTGAAGGTGCCACCAGGCGGCTCCTGTCCAGGCTTGGTCCAATACACCCCAGTGAGGTCCCGCCGGTCGTGTCCTCCGTACGCGTATTCTTTGTCGCCAATGACGACGCCAGAGTGTAGGAGGGAGCTGCCGATTGTCCAAAGAACGGTCGAGACTTTACCGGGCGGCAGCAAGTCGTAAACGTGAATCGTGACTTCGGTTCTTTGCATAGACAGCGTATTCCTATGATGCTGTCCAGAGCTTTTGCGCGAGGGTTTGGGTCTAGTAGAGGACGACATGGTGGGTGGGTGGTATTTCTACACTATTCGGGCATGGGATATGTTGGTTATGACAGCTATCTTTACGCTGGCGGTACCAAGGGCGAAGCTGGAAGGGTGGTGGGGTATCACGGATGCTGGTAATGAAGGCCTAGTGTTGGTATACCTGGTCAAGGATGGCGATTGTGAAGGGCGAGGCTAGGGAGCGGGTCCAGCCCGTGAAGGAATATGCGGAGGGGAGGTGTGGGGGAGCGGAAGATGGGGACGGAGATGGAGGATATCATGACAGGCGACATGCAACACGGCTGTTTGGGGCGGCCATCAGCGACCTGGAGGCGCGGCTAGTAGCACGCACCCAGCACGTCCCAAAGCTGCAAGCTCGGGACGCCCTTTCCCCTCTCGGCCTCGCGTCGCAAACATGCCAAACCTACGAGCAGCCGAGGTGGTCCTAGCGCCAAAACTTAAGCTGCAAAATTCGATTGGACTTGGGCTGCCGTCAACCAACCCAGAAAACGCAGGAGAGCGGCTGCAAGGCACTCTCCCACCCCTCTATTTCATCACGCCCCCCACCACGCCTCTCACCTTTTCTTTCTCTTCGTTGATACCCACTTTTTACCGTCCGGCAGCAAGCACTGTCAGCCACGCTTCGGCGCTTTTACTCTCTTCTACTTCGCCCGCTAAATTTTTCCTCCCCTTCACCACCGCCCGCACATACGCTTCGGCCCCCAAGAAGAAAAAGATGCCTCCCAAGAAGCAAGTCCAGGAGGTGAAGCTCCCGCTCGGCAGGCCAGGCAACAACCTGAAGAGCGGTATCGTGAGTGAGAGCCCTATGCAGCTGTGCTTTGTCGCGTTCTCACATTAACAGTAACTGCCAGGTCGGCCTAGCAAACGTCGGCAAGTCGACTCTCTTCCAAGCCATCACCAAGTGCTCACTTGGTAACCCCGCCGTAAGTCACGCGCCGTTGACCACCTCGAGCCTGCGCTGATCCGCGCAGAACTTTCCCTATGCCACCATCGACCCAGAAGAGTCCCGCGTCCTTGTTCCCGATGAGCGCTTTGACTGGCTGGTAGAGCACTACAAGCCCAAGTCGGTCGTACCTGCCCACTTGACCATCTATGATATTGCCGGTCTGACGCGCGGTGCCTCCACTGGTGCTGGTCTCGGTAACGCCTTCTTGTCGCATATCCGTGCCGTCGATGCCATCTTCCAAGTCGTCCGATGCTTCGACGATGCCGAGATTATCCACGTCGAGGGTGACGTTGATCCCATCCGTGACTTGGACATCATCGCCGAGGAGCTGCGCCTGAAGGACATTGAGTTTGTCGAGAAGGCCCTCGCTGCACTTGTCAAGGAGACAAGGAGAGGTGGTCAGAGTCTGGAGATGAAGAAGCTCAAGGAGGAGCAAGCCACAGTTGAGAAGGTCCTGGCCATGCTTAACGACGGCAAGGATGTCCGAAAGGGCAACTGGTCGCCAAAGGAGGTACGTACACATCATTTTCTTCCTCGCCCCTCCCATTAAAAGATGACAAAGAGCGATTGCTCTATAATCCCAGCTCTCTGATGGCCCATTAACGCTGGGCCGTTCTGAAGTGACGTCCTACTCTGATATGCAACATGCAAACTCAATTTCGCATTACCCAAAGCTTTTTGCGAATGTCTACTTACGATTCGCTAGGTCGAGCACATCAACCCTCTCTTCCTCCTCTCCGCTAAGCCCGTTGTATACCTTGTCAACCTGAGCGAGAAGGACTACATCCGCCAGAAGAACAAGCATCTTCCCAAGATCGCTGAGTGGGTCAAGACTAACGCCCCTGGCGACCCAATCATTCCTATCTCCGTACAACTCGAAGAGCGCCTTGCTGTCATGTCCGATGCCGAGGCCGCTGAGGAGCTCAAGACTCTCAACACCAAGTCGGCGCTGCCCAAGGCCATCCAGACGATGCGCAAGGCTCTCCAACTTGGCAGCTTCTTCACAACTGGTACCGACGAAGTCCGACAATGGACAATAAGGACAGGCACCAAGGCGCCACAAGCTGCTGGTGTCATTCACGGTGACTTTGAGAAGACATTCATCCAGGTTGTCGTATACAACTACAACACATTGAAGGAAGAGGGTGACGAAGCCACTTGCAAGGCAAAGGGCAAGATTATGACCAAAGGCAAGGACTATGTCGTCGAGGATGGCGACATTCTTCTTATCAAGGCTGGTGCCGCCAAGGCATAGACGGCTTGTCACTTGGATGTTTGAACGGCTGTGTCGAGCCACAATAGGCTCCTGGCTATGTGTATATGTGACTATGATTTATATGCACGCCTCATTATGAGTTATATGAAAAGCAGCTAGCCTGCATCTGAATGAATGAGAATCAATGTCCAAAACCCAAAGCACCTTCCATACCATGATGCTATTCAACCCGTGTTTTGTCTTACACTTGTGATTCATTGTTCGCATGCAACAAGACATCTTGTTCTGGAGGTTTCTTATCATAGGGAGGAGCAGCCAAGTGCCCGGCGCTCACTCATCTCGCCTTGCCCTTGGTCTCAACGAGCATCCAACTGTTTCCACAAACACAATGCTTACTCACGCCCATTAACCACTGGTAATGATGCGGCGTGTAACCCTGCAGCCCAGGCACCACATCCTCCATGCAAGCACCACATCTCACGCACTGCCTGAGCATATTCTTCCTCTTCCTCTCCCTCTCCACTTGTCCCTCTCGATTCACACCCCCCGCACTCGGAATACTATCACTGCGATTGCGGCTGCTCACCTGCTGTCCGGGCACCGTACTCACAGGATGAATCCACGTGCCAACGCCCCGAATAATCATCTTTTGGCACACATCGACAACATGGCTGTCATGCCAAACCCGAGCCCGCTTCGAGTCCTGGAAGCCCAGCCAAGTGGTATCGAAGAACATGATCTTGCCCATGTCTAGTTTATCCGCCAGACAGCCGTTCTGCTGGTTGCTGTTCCACAGGGCATCCGTGACGAGGCGCTTTGCTGCGGGGAACAAGATGTCCGGGACTTTGCCTAAGAGGAGTTCGCGTTCAATATTGTTGCGCTGGGCGTCGTTGAGGTTGCGCTGCTTGTAGATACCGCGGACGTGGTTTTGAGTTTCGCTGATGAGGACTTCGAACCAACGCCATTCGAAGGGGAGCTCGGTGACGGCCGAGAGGAGCGGAGTGTAGAGTTTTTTTGATTCGGGAGATTGCGTGGGGGCGTTGGGGTTCGCGGCGAGGGCTTCTGCGCTGCGTTTTACCCATTGGATGGGCTGGGCCCAGAGTTTCATCATTGCGCGTGGGAAGGCGGAAAGAACGATGAGGACGGCGGGTTTGTTCATTTCTTTGATCTTGGCCTCGAGGACTTCGCGGGTTAGATCTGCGGAGGGGATGTCGGAAATGGCGCGACCGAGGGAGAAGAGTTCGTCGAGTATGTAGGCCATAAAGTGCATCGTCCATCTACATGTGCCGATCATTTGTGGCACGCCCTCAGGCCTGAGGTTCGTTTTCGATACGTCGCCGTGCATGCGTACGATGGTTGTCAAGATCTGTGTGACATACTTAATGTTGAGTATCTGCCAGGCCATCTTGCTGGTAAGTGTGCGATCAACGTTTCCTTGGAGGCCCAGGAGATGCATTGTCGAGAGAGTTTTGACGAAGAAGGGAGAGCGGCCGAGAAGAAGGAAATGATTGGTGGATGTATCGTCAATACCGCAGTCGATGTTCACCTGCAGCCCTTCGAATAGCAAGTTTATGAAGTCGTGCTTTCGTTTGTCGCTCAATGATCCAATGATGGCGCAAATGTCGTCGCTGGAGAAGTACTGATTGGCAGCCGATGAAGACTGGAGAATGAGTGCCGCAAGCGCAGCAGAATGGCGTGGGTCCTCATCGTCCATGGATAGCGTGCCATGCAAGTATTCCATCGACCGAAGCTTGATAGTACCGTCCAGTTGCATTCCGACAGCCATGCAGTGGTTCGGAGAGAAAGCGACGTGTAGAGAAGGTTCGGTATGCTGGAAGACGAAACCTGCCTGTAACAATGAGGTTACAGTCTCGGTGTTTTCGTCCGGCATAATCATCTCCATGGTAGATCGCTTCCTGAATTCGATTGCGCCGTCACTATAGCAAAAGACCAACAGCATGTTATACCAGACGGGATAGAAAGCCAAGACGACCGCGTGAAGCGAAAAGTCTGGCTGTCGTTTTATCAGAAAGCTGTCCTGAGCAGGTACTGAGCTGACGCTTTTCTTCTTGGATGTAACTTGATCAAGGCTGGGATGTAGCTGGTTTTGCTGTTCCTGATGCACTTCCCATTTGACAATGATGCTGTATCGTGCCTCTTGATGGTTCATGTCGTATGAAATTGGGTTTGGTGGCTTGGTGAATATGGCCTGAACTGTGGGTACGGAGCCATCGTCCTGCTGGGGCGTGATGGGAAGGAAGTTGAGATGGGTCAGCTGGGCCGCACCAGCCCCTCTTGATGCAGGACCGTTGCTCACGTCGTCGTTCGCGAGCTCAATGAGATTGCAAGCATCTTCTAGAGCGATGAGTGAGACTTGAATTGTGGGTTTCTCGAAGGGGCCTGCGTTTTGGCTGCGCTTGTCAGTCGGCACATTCCAGATTGTCTCAATTCGGTACAGATGCAGCCGTCTCTTGACATCGTAAGCTGCTAGGAGGAGGGTGTTGTCTAATTTGTCAGCCAAGGAAGTCGGCAACGAAGGAGAACTTACCGTTGTTGGAGGCGAAAGCGGCATGAGTAAACGACTCCTTGGTCGAGATCGTGAGCCCTAGCTGAGCGGATGTTTCTTGCCAGTTGTTGTCGTTTTGTTGGAAACGCAGTTTGAGTTCACCGTGCCTCTTCAAGTATATGAGCGAAGCTTTGCCATCTACAGGATGATGGGCGTAGTTGAACAAGTGCTGCCTAATGTTCCATCTCCACTTGTTCCCTTCTCGCGCAGCCGACCAAGCGATGAGATTCTAAGATGACATTAGTACGTCTGTCACCGAAGGCTAATGGCGATATTACCTTTTGGGCATAAGGTAAGATTGCCAGCCAATGCATCCCAACGACAGCATCTACTTCGGATTCTGGCTGAGCGATCTCTGCTCTGGTAAAATGCATGCGATCCAAGGCCATAGCGCAGGAAAAGACCATGACGCGCCCTGCTTCGTCCATAACAGCAAGATCGTTCCCTAGGTGGCTCCATGAGAGGTGCGTCAATGGAAAAGCATCGCGGCCCTGTGGAAGTTCTAACGGAACGTTCCTTGCAAGATCCCATTTACCAGTCTCAGGATCGCGTGAGAAAATCTTGAGGCTGACTGAATACCCATCCGGGCTTATGTATGCAACGCAGCCGTTCTTTGACCATGATACCTTCCTAGTACTTGTTAGAGAGAAATAAAACCCCCCTAGACGTACCCAAGGCTTGGCTTACTGGCAACAGCCACTAGACCCTAGCTCGTCGATGCGGCTATCGAGGCCTTTTACTGGCGGTGTTGTGTTGATGGTCTGTATATTTACATGTTCGGAGTCTCCGAACAGATCATCCACGTCCATGTTATAGCCTGCCCCGTCCATGGTGGTAGGTTGGGTTTACCGGGAGGCTGATGAATCGGCAGATGCGAGCAAGAAAACGAAAGTAGGAAGAGCGGAGCAAATAAGACCGGGGTGGTGAACAAGCACCATTCACGTGACAATAACACTTTGGGTATCACAGTAAATGCAAAGTAAAGAAAAACTAGAAAAAGACTTTTAAGACGATTGACAGAGGGGGTGGAGGATCTCTGAGGTTCATGAGGCTGCGCTCTGGTTGGCAAGGATGGATAGCGGCAGTAAGCGACACACTAACGGCGACTAGCGCTGTCTTAGCTCGTGTGCTGGTCGTGAGAGCTTCGTGCACATTCGTCACGTCCAGCTTCATCCCTCACAGAGTGTTGGGCATGGCTGCCACAGCATTCAGTGTTGTGAGGCGCAGTTCTAGGAGTGCCACCACGCGATATAGAACTGGCGAAACTCGGCGAAGTGCACGATGCGTCTCTCTCTCAGTACTAGAGCAGTCCCGCGTGCCGTAGCTGTCATAGAGGGCTTTGCGATGGAGACATTTGACCGACAAAAGAACAGATGCAAAAATCGAACATGGGTCGCACATGCGACTAGCGTGATAATGTCGCTTTATGCTATGCATTTGGTCGGTTCTGCACAGACTCGAAGCCAATGTAAACAGGTGGAGTGTTTAGGTCGTCCCTTGGCGTCCCTACCCAGCGCCCGATGGTTGTCAAGGTGAACCAGCGCTCGCCCGTCATCGTCGCATCCTCGGGCCAACCTCTTCACCTCGCCCGTCCACCCTTCACTACCTTCACCACGCCCGCGTACACCCTGGACGCGCCGCCTACTCTATATTTATCGCGCTTTCCAAATCCGTCGCAATGGCTTAGTGCACCGTCCCCCGCCCCCCATTCGCACGGATTTTCCTCGACGTAGAGCCGTGACAGCAGCGACCCACCGCGCTGCTCAATCTGCGCTTCACACACTGCCACCGTCTCCACCGTCGTCCGCACGCGGCATATCTGGAGTAAACACCAAAAAACACCTTGTCTACCTATGAGGGCCTCCACCGCGACATCACGCGCTACAACACACGTTGTAGCAGCAGACGTGGCGTGTCCCTGAAGCCGCCGGTCCGCCTACTTTCACCATCGCGCCCTCCGCACGGAACACGCTTGTCGCTGCCCATTGTTGTACACCCGACACCACCACGGCGCTTTTCTTCCCTTCGCAATGGCTTGCAGCACGCTAAATGATGTGCCGAGCTCGCCCTTGACCGACATGTCGGATTCAGAAGTTTCTCTCCTCTCTCGGTCGCCAACACCACCGCCAGAGCTCAAATCCTTCGCTCAGCGGCGCGCGTACATGTCTCCCTCCTCCTCGCGGCGGTCATCCGCCAAGACCACCCCGACGCCCGAAGACATGCCCTCTCCACCTTCCAGCAACGACGACAACCCACGTCCAGCGAAGAGGAGGAAGACTGCCGGGCCCAAGGAGCGCACAGCCGAATATCTTGACCTCTCCCGACCTGAGGTTCCCGAAGACGACCTGCCCCAGCTGCAGCGCTTGCTGAGCCTCTTACACAAGAAGCGCAAGATCGTCGTCATTGCAGGTGCTGGCATCTCGGTATCGGCTGGTATTCCCGATTTCCGATCTGCTACGGGCTTGTTCAACACGCTCAAGAAGGAGCACAAGCTCAAATCCTCTGGCAAGGACCTCTTCGACGCTTCTGTCTACCAAGATGACACGTCCACGTCGACATTCCATGACATGGTGCGCACACTATCCCATCACACCAAGTCTGCACAACCTACCGCATTCCACCATCTCCTGGCGACCCTCGCTCAAGAAGGGCGCCTGATGCGATTATACACTCAGAACGTCGACGGCATAGACACTTCGCTACCCCCTCTGAGCACACAAGTCCCCCTCCCTAAGAAGGGACCTTGGCCCAAGACTGTGCAGGTGCATGGTGGCCTTGATTATATGTCGTGTTCGAAATGCCACGCGGTAACGCCCTTTGATGCTGACCAATTCAACGGACCCAGTCCACCTCCTTGCCCAAGCTGCGTGCAGAACGACGAGATCCGTCAAGTCGCGGACAAACGGAGCCACGGCATCGGGCGGTTGCGCCCGCGCATGGTCCTTTACAACGAACACAATCCCGATGACGAGTCAATTGGTTCCTGCGCATCCTACGACATGCGCATGCGACCGGACGCTGTTATCGTGGCTGGAACCACATTAAAGGTCCCCGGTGTACGGCGCATAGCTCGCGAAATGTGCAATATCGTTCGTGACCGAAAGGACGGCGTTACAGTGTGGCTAAACAATGACCCTGAGCCCGTAGGGAAAGATCTCGAAGACAAGTGGGATTTGGTGGTAAAGGGACCTTGTGATGAAGTGGCTCGCTATGCCAACATGCGACGATGGGACGACCCAATGGATTACAGAACGGTTACAGACGATGACCTCAGCAAGGTAAAGGAGAAACAAAGAGCTGAAGTCGTCATCGGAACGCCTCGTAAACCTAACGTTCTGCGCAATGCCGGCCAGCTGACACCTGGTCAAAGCCCGCGTATCCAACCCCACTCATTCACCAAAGAGGAGCCGGATACGCCATCGAAGAAGGGCACAAAGAGGAAGGCAGATGTCCAGAATGCGCAAATGGATCTCTTCGGTAAGGTTGCAGGGAAGGCACCTGCAAGAAAGCCAAAAGCGCAACTAAAGAAGGCAGCAGCGAGCAAGAGCAAGGCAAAGAAGGAATCGAAGAAGGAGGCTCCTGCGATCAACAATGTCTTCAAGGCTACCAAAGGTGCTACAAAGACGGGGAACAAACCTTTGACCAAAGCGTCCGATCCAGCCCTTACAATCATCCAATCCAAATTCGCTCCACAACTGAAGCCACCGAAAGAGAACGCCAGCGACGTGATTCATGTGGGGAAGACCCGGATTCCCGTCACCCCAAGAAAGCCAACAAGGCTGACCAAAATCAAATCGGACTACGTTTTCCAGCCTGTGTCCAACGCAGACAGTCGTAATAACCATTCGCCAAAGCGGCCACCCGTGGAGAGTTTCACGCCCACCAAAGACCGGACGCCCAGTGCACAGATTGAAGAAGAGATGGCATACACACGTGCCGTATCTACAAGCGAATCTCGTCCTTCATCATCCGGTAACGCCCAACGGCACATGATCGAGAGCCCCACAGGTGCAGTACCCAAGAATATGAACCACCTTCTCTGCTAGCGTCCATTGCATTTTTCGGCGTTGACGGTACAATTTTCTTCCGCGTATGTATGCGCAATATGACCGCATCAGAGGCGTTTGCTTATATGCGCAGATGGATATTAGCTGTACCAGTACCTTTTCCTTACCGGGCATACATACTCTACTTTTTTTGACTGTATGATACCCGGGCGGACCCCAGGTAGAGGCAGGCACGGTGCCTTGGGTTCATTTAGATGCAGGATAGCGTTTAGGAGATAATTCAAGGCTTTGGCCTCAATTGATATTATTCATGTGCACCTAACATTGCTTCTCACCGTTGTCACTTCTGCTTTCCACACAATCTTCTCATCCCTTTGCCCTCGTTCGAGCGAATCCTACGTGACTTGTTACGCGTTCGGGGCGCGCCTTCCCAAGACCGGCGCCACATTGGCGCTTGGTCCACCTGCGCCTATCTTGCTGACAACTTGTCCTTTGATTTTAAGTGTTTTTGCAACGCACATTGATCGACCAAATTTGAATGTACCGTTCGCGATTGCTCGCCTCAACTCATTCCGGATCTCGTATTGTAATTTTGACTGAGTTCCTGAAGGAATCATTTCCATCGTTCCGAAGCAAAGACGCAATACCTACATGTTGAAGCATCTGGAAATCGGTCCCGAACGCGTTTTGTTTTATACTCAAGAAGTTCCGGTGTGAAGAGCAAGGAAGGTTGGGGTAGTCATCCAATGGCTTCGCCACTTACGGTACGGAACCTGGCCCCAACCGCCATTTCAATACTACGCGTGGAGCGATTTGAAGATCCAAACACATTGCAATCAAGAGCCAATGGCCACTTTTTCAGCTCGAAGAACACAACAACAGCAGCACCAACATCTCCCGAGCTTAATGGGCATGCGCAGAGCTTCAATCAACAAGATCTGGATGTCACATTACAACCTTTCGAATCCTACACGCTAAGCTTTCCAGGCTCACATCAGGCTAGCACTGCAACGCTGTCAAGTCCAACACTCCGGATCACCGTCGAAACAGCGAAAGACGAACGTCATCGCATCGATACGCATCCATCCTATACGCAGAAATCTACACAAGCCTTTACCGCGCTCTCTGCAAATCCATCAGCAACTTACAATGCTATCTTTCATCCTTCCAAGCCTATCCCACATTTAGCAATCCACTGCAACCACCTTGCCAAATATTCATCATGGATGGCCACACTCCCAGACAATCTCCCTCTGTCTGCCATAAGCATCCCAGGAACGCACAATTCACATACGTACTACCGCGCTTTACCTTCGGTCCGCTGCCAAGTCCAAGACATAAGAACACAACTGGACAACGGCATCCGATTCCTGGATATACGCGTCCAGCCCACACATGCTACTGACGCATCGAAGAAAGACCTCTACCTCGTGCACGGCGCCTTCCCTATCAGTCTGACAGGGCCAAAGTACTTTGAGCCAATTTTACAGATGTGCTACAATTTCCTTCAAGCCAACCCCAGTGAAACCATCCTGGTCAGCCTGAAAAGAGAAGGCGTAGGAAGCTCCACAGACGAACACCTCGCCCGCATGCTAGAAGACCACTACATCAACCCACGCCCCTCATCCTGGTACACAGAAAACAGAATCCCGTATCTCGGCTCCATACGCGGTAAACTCGTTCTAGTCCGCCGGTACAACGTGTCAAGAACAGCATCATCGACCTCATCCTCCCATGTCAAGAACGGGGGCTTGGACGCAACAGCGTGGCCGCATAATGCCCATCATGCCCTCTTCCCCTCATCCTCATCTACCACATGTCCCAAATTTTGCCTCCAAGACTTCTGCGAAGTCCTCATACCCAGCCTCATACCAACAAAACTGCAACACTGCAACGATCACCTCGTCCGCTCAGCTGCCGCCATGCACCCGATCCCCGGTCTCACTACCGATACTACCAACCCCGTGCCTCCAGGCCCACTGTATCTGAATTTCCTCAGTGCAAGCAACTTTTGGAAGAAGACGTGCTGGCCAAGTGCGATTGCCAAGGTGATCAACGAGGGTATGGAGGAATGGCTTTGTGGGGGGCATCACTTGGAGGGGCCGAAGGCGGAGACGAGAGAACCGGGGCAGACGGCGGATACAGAGGGGTATAAGGGGATCAAGAGGGCGAAGAGTGGGCATGGAAGTACGGGGGTTGTGATTATGGATTGTGTGGGGGAGAATGGGGATTGGGAGTTGGTTAGGTTGGTTATAGGTATGAATATGGGTTTTTTGCTCAAATACCCTCTACTTTCTTGAAATGAGAGAGGATATCAGACAGATGAAGCCAACCAACATTGTGCATGCCATGCAGATTTGTACAAGGAATATATAATACAGACGTAAAGATGGCAAATGCGTCTAAATCCCGTCTTGTAAAAACAATATCCCCAAGACCATGCTTATTTGGAGCCCCCGGTGAGACTGTTCTTAACCTCGTTGATACCCTCCTTGGCCATGGCGCCAACATCCACCGTCTTCTCCCCAGTGCCAGCCCTCTCCCGCCAGCCCGTAGCTCTCAAATAGCCCGCTGTGCCCATGCCTACCAACATGCCGCCGAAATGACTCGCATGGTCCATAGTCGTGCGTCTCTTCATGGCAGAATGAATCTCTAGGACGACAAAAGCGGCAAACAGCATCTTGGGCCAAAAGGCCACCTCTGCATCTTTCAAGAGCGGAATCTTAATCTTCTCTTGCTCGGTAAGGAGACAGTACAAGGCAGAGATACCCCAGATGGCCGCCGATGCACCCACGGAATGTGCCGTGATGTTTCCGCGGCCGAGATTGGCCCAGTAGAGGGATGCAAGCGTGCCCACGGCTCCGGAACTAAGGTATGTGCCCATGAAGACGCCGCGGCCGACGAGATCGCAACACACGGGGCCGACGAGACACAGCATCATCATGTTGGCGAGCAGATGCTCATATTGGATGTGGCTAAAGACGTTTAGGACGCTTTGCACGGCGCGCGGGTAGCCAGGTACGTGCATGAAGTAGCGCGTCATCAAAGGCCAGAGAGGCATGACGCGCCATCCCACTGCCACGACACAGTTTGTGAGCACCAGGGCACCGATGGTGGCGGTTGTGGGGGAGAGATCGGGGAACAGGCGGTACTCGGGCGAGGGTGGCAGATAGTAGTGTGCAAAGGCCCAGGAGAGAAGGGCTGTGACGAGGACGAAGGCGGTCATGGGGTAGAGACGTTGCGACTGGAAGATTGGTTAGGCAATTCAGTTTGAAGTGTAGGGAGGAGATAGGAAGGCGTACAAGAGTAGTTTGGGCCAGCAGATCTTCTGGCGTCTGCGCATCCGTCACTTGTGCCGCTTTATTGTACTTTTCCATTTCCTCTTTCCTTCGGCTGACTTGCTCGCGGCCAAAGACATCGACGTACGTCGTCTGACCGGGCTTCATGAGCTGGGTACCAGTCGGTGTACGCACCCACTCTCCCGTGGCCAGCTTCTCCTCCATTTCCCTTTCTTTCTGCTCCTTCTCTTCGGCTATGCGCGTAATCTCCTCCAAACGTGCTCTCCTCTTCTCCTCAATGTTGAGCTCGAACTGACTCTTGCCCGCATGCAGTATGCCAATCTTCTGGTTCTCTTCTTCCTGGCGCACCCTCTCCGCCTCTTCCTTCTCCATCTGCTCTCGGAACGCTCGGGCGGGGTCTTTGTACTTGGACTCGGTCTCTGGGTCTGCTAGCCATAGCTCGTAGGAAATGCGATTCGCCTCTTTCTCGGCCCATTCCTCTGCTGCACGTGCTTCGTCTATTGGATATGTTCCTCGCAACCACTCAAGCCCTTTGAGCGCCGTCTCCCTGCTCACGTGCGTATATTGCTTGCCTAGGTTATCCACGCCGTAGTCGGCTAGCGAGCCTGCTGTGCGCCGGTGGTGCAGTATTCGCAGGACATTGTTGCCATCCTGCGGTGATAGTCTACGGCCAAAGATGCGTTGTATTGTTGCTTCGCTGACTGGGCCGTCGGGTAGAGGGCCTATTCGTACAGTGCGCTTGCGAGACTGTGGCATGGAAGGGTTCTGCGGCGTGTCTATGACTCGGGCTCTGTAGCGGGGTGTACAAGCGAAGGAACGGCATTGCGGTCGTGCGGCTCCATGTCGCTGTACGAGGGCTAGCAGTGGGCATCGTGACGACTGCTCGACGCGTGCTTGTGTGGTACAAAGCCTCCGCGCGAAGGATGCGCATGTTGGCCGGAGGAGAGACATGGCCTAATTTGCGCCTGTCCGGCTCGGCGATCCCTATAGGGAGTCCAAGGTACCAGGCTACAAAGCTATAGGTTTCCTACACTCTTGTATGCGCCGAGGCGAGCATGGCATGGGCGGTGGGCTGGGAGCGTTGGCACCCTCGAATCAATGATGCATGTTCCTACTCCAAATGTTCGCGTCTGTGCTCAGCCCTACGAGACGAGTGCTCCCCCGCTGCACGCCAGTTTCTAGCCGTTACTCAATCAGCACGACCATGAATGACCTCTTTCGCATCTGAATTCTTAACCCATCTCACATGGTATCTACGATTACACACACTATGGCCTCCCCGTTCGTCCATCTTCACCGTCATTCTATTCTTCTGCTTCTAGACCACGAGCAGCCTATACCTCTGGGAAAACGTACTTGCCCTCCTTCAGTGCCTTTGCAATACTCGTCACCGGCTTAACATACTTCTTCAGCGACGGCACCTCCTCGTCAATCAGCATTGCCACCTGGTTTCCAAACACAGCGCTTCCCTCATCATTCAGATGTGTGTTATCTGTTGGGTTCAAGTTGTATGTATGCGCCTTCTCCTGGCCAATGGCATTCAAGTACTTTGTGCTCGCACCATTGAGATCAATGATACCTGCTCCCGTCTGCTTGGCTGCCTCCTTGGTCGCAGCCGTCACATCAGCGAGGTTCAAGATGATGAGGCCAGATGAGTTGTAGCTGCGTCTGCTGAGTGATGTGACGAGGATAGGTGTCGCAGGCACCGCGCGAATTTCCTTCACAAAAGCAGCCAGGTTGTTCGTCAGATCCGCCATGGAAATGTTCTTGTCGGGTTTCTGGTCATTGTGTCCGAATTGGATCGTCACATAGGGGTCGTAGTTCTTGGACGCCTTCTTGACTGCCGCGAGCACATTGGCCCAGTCACCGCCTTCGCGGAAAGATACCGTGGTCGCTCCGTTGTGGCCAAAATTCCTCCCTGTAGCTCCCTTGTGCAGAGTCGTGTTCAAGAAGCCATCACCCCAGCCACCGCCGCCTGTGGATTGCACGGCTGTTGTTGAATCGCCGGCTAGAGCAAAATAAGGTGGTTTTACGTTGGCTTGCTGGGAAGGAAGAGCCGTAGCAAGAGAAGTGAAGAGCGTAAAATACGAAATCGTACAAAGAAGATACATCTTGATTGGTGAGGTGGACTAGGCTGACTGATTCCTCAACGGATATTCATTTCACCACTACGCGAAACCCCCTTCCATTTTGTACAATGTTCGCACATGGCTACTGTGGCCTCACTTCCACTCCCCGATTACGGCTCTTCGGCATTTTCCCATATTTTCCAGGTGGCTTTCGGTGGGGAGGAGTGGTATGGGGAAGCTTGAAGGTATCGAGCATTTCCACCAATCGGTCTCGGCGCGTACGTCATAGTTTATCGTCGCGGAGAAACTGCGACACCCGTAAAGACTACCCCCGACCCTTTCGCCCGGGAGTACAGCGGTGGGAAATGATGTTTTGACGCGCAATTACTCTGGCTTGTTTGACGATCCTTGCAAGTGGCATTTTCTGGTCGAAGTTGCCGAATCCCCCCCTCCCGGACATGTTGTCGCACTCATGCCACTGTACTAGCAGTCGCGTCTAGATGATACAATACTCAGGTCTCTATATGTTTTGCCATATCAGCACCATTGGCCTCCTCCTTGGTCTTCGGTTCCATCTTCATCCTCACAAACTCCTTTTTCATGCTCTCAAACTCCTTGAACCCCTGAAAGTACTTCCTCCGGAAGTCATTCAGCTCACTAGCCCGCGTCCCCTTTTCGTATTCCCTCTTGACCGACCCCAGTGCACCCTCTGGGATCTCCGATTCGCGGCAACGCCGGTACGTTAGGAGTCTGCGCGACCATTTGTTGAAGGCTTGTACGCACACAGAAGTCAGTTCCAAGCAGGGGTGCGAGGGTATTATGAGTTCTATGTCTTCGTCGTTGGCAGTGGGCATCCACATGCTGATTCGGCCATCTTCTACAAGCGTTGCGACAGCAAAGTCAAGTATGTCGTCAAGCAGCGCGGTGAAGGAGTATGGCCGTTTCGGTGGAATGTAGCCTGGTGCTTTGAATTGATCCTGATGTGACTGCCGCTCCTTCTCCAACAACGCCTGACGTGATCCGAGTACTTTGAGGCCTTCGCGAATTCCATAGGGCGGGTCGCAGACGATGCCGTCAAGATAGCCGATGTTGTGTTGATTGCCGGTTGGTAGTATCCTTAGTGGGGTGTTGGTGAGGTCGGACACAAAAGCACCCAAATATCTTGACTCTATACCGTATTGCTTGAAGTTGCCAACCACATCGTACTTTCCCGTCTGCCCTCTCCTAGCACTTCCCCCAGTGCCTCGGATAGTGCGACCGTCAATGTCACTCCCAAACACCACTGCTCCAAAGTGAGCACAGGCAATTGGGAAGCCGCCTGTTCCCATGAACGGGTCGTAGAAGAGCTTCCCCGGTGCGACTTGTGCAATGTTGGCCGTCACTAGCGTAAGCTCCGCATCCATCGATGTGGTGCTGATGTAATGCCTTTTCTTGAGATCAAACGTCTTCTTGGCTTCATTGCGGCACGAGTCTGCTATGAAGCGACCAAAGTATATATACTTTGGCTTTTTGGCATCAAGATCGTAGTCTTCGAAGACGCGAAAAGCCACGTCTGGATCGCGCATTCGTGGCGGTCCTTTAAAAGCCATGTAGGAGAAACTGTCGATGATGTCGCGCTGCTCATTGCTTGTCCTTCCCCCGCGATAGCCTTCTACAGTAAATCGGAAGGACGCACTCTCATACTGAATCCATTTTGAAGCGGTAAGATTGCCGACGGATTGGTGAAGGGAATCGTATTCAGCACCCTCGCCCCATAGCTCGTAGATTCCTTGTGCTAGAATGCTGCGGGCGATGAGTTTTCGCGCCGCAGCATCTGATGGTAGGTCCACAATACAGTAAGGAGACTTGAGTTGTTAGAACAATGGCTTGCTGAAGAAGGGGTTCATCTCTCCGTGTTACTGATTGACCCAAAAATAACAATGACGGAGAAAGGAAATAGGCATTCACTCACATCTTCCTCATACTTGACAAAATTCAATGCCACACCAGCGACATCCGCCAAGGCTTGCAATTCAACCTTTCGGAAGCTTTCGTGTGCTTGCGCAAGTCTAACCAGATACTGAGGCATGGTGCCGTTCGATTGGGAGAACCGAGATTTTGGGGATTTTGCACCTCTACGTCGAGACAGATTTCTCAATCAGGTATCGGCATGGCAGGCGTCCGTCACCAAACCAATGCTTTTTTTTATCGCTGCGCCGTCCCAGTGTGGAAGGAGTCATGAGCCCGCCAGCAAATTGGAGGTGAGGGGGGCTGAAGGCAGAAAAAACGGCGGGTCAAAGGGACTCATAATTCGTCATTGGTTCGTTTAACTCCGTTAGACTACATCACTTTTCCGGCCGGGGTAACCCGCAACCTCACATTCTCGAGTCCAGCTCTGAACCCACAAAAAAGAAAACACATGCTATATCCTGCACCATCTAAGCTAGTCGACCATCATTCCTTTATATATGTCATCCGTGTCCATTTCGGCCCGTGTCATATTGCAGATTAGATTGCTCACCAACAATTCCTTCGATGTGAAGCCTTCTGTCCACGGCTCTCGAAACCTCAGTAACCTGCCGTCCCACGCGTCCCAAAGATAGTATCATCCCTTTGCGTCTCGTAAGAGGAATCGGTCGCCATCGGTGGCTTTGACGACTGGACAAAGGCCGTCGACGTTGAAATCTTTTGCTAGGTTGATGTCGAGCTTTGGGTCGAAGCAGCAGCCAAGATATAGCTGGTTCGGATCGTTCGTCCATTGTTTTCGAATGCAGTTATGAAACTCGCCGTTGAGCTTTACGTAGGGTATGTCGTTGTGATGACCTGATTCCGGTACATCTGCGGTAGTAGGAAGAGGAGGGAGGGAGGAGGAAAAGCCTAGTAGGCCTTTCATCACGTCAAGCAAGCGGGGCTGAAACCCGCCAATCTGGAAATTCGGTCGCATCCATGGTAGGGTGTGTAGTATGAGGAAGTTCTTCATGAAGAAATGGGCGAGGGTAGAGTCCCATTCGTACTCCCTTGGATTGGCTGTAAACATGTCGGCGCAATGGTTTCCGACCCAGCTTCAACAAGGCTGTAGGTTCGCTGTGACGCAAAGTCTTCCGTGGACGATGAACATATGTGTAGATGTAAGCCATGTAGAATGTATAAAGACTTTAACGTTTGGGTGCGCCGCTAGATAAAAACCACAGCTGTCGCTGGCCGTCAAATCGCCCCAACGGCATTCTCCCTGCAGCTATCCTCATACTATAACTGAGTACCGAAATTCCGTTGCTCTTTCGTGTCACTCATGATACAAGGAGCGGAAGCCCATCGCGAGCATGCGCTACACCGGCCCGGCTAGCGTGGTCTCGAGTGCACGCCTCGGCAGACGTCATGCTATTTGCGGCGTCTAGACGCCGTGGGTTCCTTTGAAAGAGCCTCGTTACCAATCGGACAGTGGTCCTTCAACACTAGCTTGGTACTGGCTTCTTGGTATGCATACAACCACGTTTGCTCTCTCGCCATTGTAAGCTATGGCCCTCTATGCCCTTCGGTTTGATCCGAGAATCAGCTCATGGGACTTTTTCTTAACACACCACTGCTACCAACCGTCCAACCAGGTATCATAACGAATCGTTCCGTAGTGACGTCCTCTACGCAAATTGAAGGTAGCACATTCCTTAAACCGAATCTTTAACTTAGGTTCAGCCCGTCATCTGAATTGAAGTACGTAGCCATTCGATCGTTACAATCCTACCGGACATGGAAGTTCTATGCAATGCTACTCTCAGAGGTAGGCCTGTTGGAAGCCCTTCTATCAAGCTCGGACGGGGATCGACCATCATGGAGATTCTCCAATCTTTAGTACACATGAGCCTCATCATGGCCAACACATGTTGCTTTGATCAAACTTGTCCATGCCACAACCAATCACACCTCGAAGCGGCGCCCTTTATTCAAAAGAGTAGACGGAAGATATAACAGTCGAAATCGAATCTTTTACAGCCTTTCATTAACCTGCTTTTGCGACATCCTACTTCCCACCCTGGTTAAAGTTCATACTATACCCCCCACTCTTCTCGTCCTTGGTGAACTGGAAATTCTCCGTGCTCAGTCCAAACGGCTTCAATATCCCATTACCCAGCTGTTTCAACTTGCCCATCATATCCGCCATCTCGGTATTCTTCGCTTCGTCCAACTGCCCCGGCAACTTCCTCAACGCAGTTTGCATGGCTTTCAGGTCCAGGCTTGAAAGCTGGTGAGGCGGTTTAGACAGGGCTTGGTAGTCTTCAAGTGAGCCTTGGAGAGAAGCCCAGCCACCGACTTCGTGGCGGGCTTTTGCGCGGCGAAGAAGCGCTTTGGTACGCAGTCTGTGGACGTCGTTTATAGTGTGGTTGGTGCGGGCGAGCGCGTCGAGGTAGACTTCGATGGTGTCGTCGATTTCGTTGATGGCACCGCTGCCTGTTGCTTGATCCTCTCCGTCTTTTCCTACGCCTTTGGGGGCTGGTGGAGGATCTATCCGGTCTAGTGCTTCCAGGGCTTGTGTGGCTGATTCTACGGCTTGCTTCCACTCCTCCAACTTCAAGTGGCATGCTGCTATGTTCGAACGCAGGACTGCAATTTCGTATTCGAGGTATGTCGGACAGACTGCAAGAGCCTTCTCATAGCCCTGTATCGCGCCATTGTATTCGCCGGACGTAAATGTTCTGTTCGCTGAAGCCTTTTCCGTGTTCGCTTCGTCAAGTAATTTCCTTTCTTCATGCAGCGGGAAGATCTCGGGTGTCGCTACCTCAGCTGCTTCAGGCTTTAAAACGGGGTTAATTTGCGATGCCATACTCGCATAGCGATCAAAGTTGTATCGGGCTGTCAATATCCACGGCGGATCGGTGGTAGTACCTGTAGATCTATTTGCAAAGTGACGTCTGCGGACGGAACGGAGGTCCGACTAGCGCCCCACGTCTCGGCCATCCACGGGGCGTGGGGTACCATTAAACATTCACCTCGCCCCGACTTTTTGAAAAGTCTCTCCATTGAACCCCCTACGCACGCCCTCGGTCTTCTACATAGCATCTCAAACACCTTGGAAATACGTCAGCATGGGTTCAAAGTATGTTTTCCCGCTTCAAGCGCCTTTTCGGAACGTTGAATTGACATGATTCAGCACTACCACCCCGCCATCCCGCATACGGGCCGCTCTATTCGACATGGATGGCCTACTGATCGACTCGGAAGATCTTTACAGCATCGTCACCAACACCATTCTCGAGCGATACGGTCGTCCCCCTCTCCCCTGGTCCATAAAAGCACAACTTCAAGGGCGACCCGGCCCACAAGCTGCGCACATCTTCCACGAGTGGGCCCAACTGCCCATACCGCACGAGCAATTCCTCGCTGAGCAATTGGAGCTTCAGAAGAACATTTTCACGTCTACAAAGCCGCTACCCGGTGTCATTGATCTATTGGATGGCCTGAAAAGCAGGGGCATACACATTGCGCTTGCGACGAGCAGTCACAAGGGCAACTTTGAGTTGAAGAGCTCACATTTGGGTTACTTGTTTGATAGGTTTGCGCCCGAACATCAGGTTTTGGGCGATGATCCAAGGATACCACCCGGCAAGGGTAAACCTGCGCCTTACATCTACCTTGTCGCGCTTTCTACGCTCAACAAGACAATGGAAGAGCAAGGTCAGCCGCCTATCCAGCCCGAAGAATGCCTGGTCTTCGAGGATAGTGTGCCGGGAGTGGAAGCGGGACGCAGGGCAGGCATGCAAGTAGTGTGGTGCCCCCATCCAGATTTGCTGGTTGAATACAAGGGCAGGGAGGACGAGGTGCTTGCTGGGCTGACAGGGGAGCACAAGGAGAGTGAGGAGGAGAAATTACAGAACCTGGAGAAGAGGGTCGCGGAAGGGAAAAGAAGGACGGGTATGCCTGGTGAGATTGATGATGGATGGGCTAGGCTGCACCATACCCTAGTAGACTTCCCATACGAGAGTTGGCAAATCGGAACCAAGGTGTGAGATTCTATCAAAAGGCCAAGGGGAGGCCTCAGAATCCTAGGAATATACCCCAACTTAGAGACAGGGCCAGAACCCCCAGCATAACAATAGACATGTTCAATCATACCATTGGGATATCTTCAGTTATGAAAGCTTGATTCGTCTTGTTTTATCGTATACCGCGTATTGTGATCATTACCCGCACCAGCACGCTGAGGTTCAAAGGAAAATATCGACTTGTCGATGCAAACCCATCCATAGCCCCAGTAGACTAGACTCCTATGTCTTGCGCAAAGATTGAGTAGTTAACGCCGGCCAGTCATGCGCGCCACCCAATCCCGTGCGATTCAAACACTCGTCGCAACACGATACAGAATCTCCGCAATTCCATCGATGTTGGTTTTGTTGCTACTTTACGCAACTTCTTCGATCTTGGGCTTGTCACCTGATGCGGCAGCTGCGGGTGCCTTGTCCTTGCTGTCCTCGTCGTTCTCAAGCTCGGGCATATCGTCATCGTCGTCGCTGTCCTCGCCGCCGGCGCCGGGGGCACCGCCACCCATGCTAGCCATCATTTGACTCATGTCCATGCCCTCCATACCGGGCATGCCACCCATGCCCTCCATACCAGGCATGCCACCCATGCCTCCACCGGCGCCAAGCTTGCTGAAGTCGATGCCGCCGAAACCTCCGTCGCCACCACCGGCGCCAGCCATTGGGTTCATCTGGTTCATCGAGTCGTCCTCGGGGGCCTCGTCTTGCTCGTCCTCGTCAACCCACTGTGATATATTAGCTCGATGCTCTTCGTGCTTCTCTTCGTGCGCGGCTTACCTTGTCGAAGTTGGTCTTGAGGAAGTGCATCTTCTTGTTGTCCTTGAGGAGGCGGGGCCAGTACTCCTCCTTGAGCTCCTTCTTGCGCAATACTAATGTGACGTCGCGACCGCTGTGGCTGATCTTGGACTCCTTGGGGTCGATCTCTGCGAAGAAGTCGAGGTCGATGGCGTATGTGCACTTCTTGGAAGTTGAGGTACCCTTGAAGCTGAGGGACTGCTCCTTGAGGTCAAGCTTCATATCCGACTCAGGTACATCTGCAGCGACGATGGTGAGATATACGTAGTTCTTCTCGGGGTCATCGGCGGATGAACGCTGCGCCCAAGTGACTATGGCGTGTTAGCATGTGTTGGTTTGCGCTGGATGAAGGCTCTGCGGATGCTCCCACGCCGAGTCGCGAATAGCCAGTACGTGATATACATGTGCCCAAGTCTGACTTGATCTAGAAAAACACTCGTCCCATCTCCCTGCGCGGGGCAAGCTTGTAGGGAGCTTCAGGAGCATCTTGGGGGATAGACAAGGCTGCAGCTTACCTTCGGGAGTGACGGTTGTCATTTTGAAAGCGGTGGTTCTGTGGTGTAATTTCCAATCGGGTTTGAACTTGATTCAAGAGTGTGGTGGTAGAGGTAGCGGGGGTAGATTGTTGTTCAGTCGGAGTGTTTGTCTGGAAGAAGCAGATTGAAGGTGGAAGAAATGCAGTATTGTGGAGGGACTAGCGTGGAAAGTAATAGAAGCTCTATAGAACCTTGAAGTTCAACGACCCAGTTTTGGGCGATCAATTACGAAATGCAGCGCGTAGGAACAGGTAGCGGTAGATCCGATAGGCAGCCTTGGATTTGGATAATTGTCTCAGCCAATGTCGCGTTGATTGACAAACTTCGATCTGGAGGCTAGTGGGCGGTTGCACCTCTCAGACCTGCCCCGCGAAGAGCTCAACGTCACAACGGGCCCGAGCTCGATCCTGGAGCCGGCAAGGCATCCATACAGCACCTCGGACCCTGACAAGCACATGCACATGCACTTGAATCATCGCGACCTCACCAGACTGCCCAACCCCCGTATGCACCAATCTCTGTTTAGCTGCGACGCTGTCAATTCCTTATTGTCGCCTTGATCACGCGTTTCCCCAATCTTTGGACCTGCCAACTCCCGCTGTATCCGCACCCATTAGCGCAGACGACATCCCCACCAAACCACCACGGAGCTGGCGCCTGCAAGACACCACTGCGCACATTTGGCCCGACTGATTGCCCACCATGGAGACCATCAAGGGTCTCCTGTGGAAGCCCACGCCCGAGGAGCAGGTACTACACACCCCCTCTGCACGCCACACGCCCATCTCACAGTCTAACAAGCCCATAGAAGCGCAAATGCAACGCCCTCGTGCGTCAAAACGTCCGCAAACTTGATCGCGACATCCAGCAGCTCAAGGCCACGGAGCAAAAAACAAAGAACCTCATCCAGCAATCCTCCAAACGCGCCCAACGCAACCCCTCCATGGCCAAGCAAGCCAACCAGGACGTCCGCATCTTCGCCCGTGAGCTGATCCGCGTCCGGAAACAGAACACGCGCCTCATGACGTCCAAAGCGCAGCTCAATAGCGTACAGATGCAGGTCAACGAAGCCTTCTCCGTGAGGAAGATCGAGGGCAGCATCCAAGCCAGCACGGGCATCATGAAGGATGTAAATAGTCTGGTGAGACTGCCAGAGCTGACGGGGACCATGAGAGAACTCAGCTCCGAGTTGATGAAGGCAGGCATTATCGAGGAGATGCTGGATGACACACTGGGCGAGAATGAGATGCTTGAGGGTGAAGCAGACGAGGCCGAGGAGGAAGTAGACAAGGTCCTGAGTGAGGTGCTCAAGGACAGGCTACCGCCTAGCAAGGCCAAAGAAGAGGAGCTCCCTACTGCGCCGCAGCCAGAGGAGGAAGAGGAAGAAGACCAGGCAGAAATGCTGGCCCAAATGCGGGGCCGCCTCGAGGCACTCAAGAGCTGAGCTATTGTCTGCCAATCACCTCTTCATCATCCCATCCATAGAGCCATCATCATGTGGTGTTACGGAGTTTCGGCGCATTGCACGTGTATAGGCAGACGTACGAAATTACCCATTCAAAAGAGAAGCCAATGTGATAGCGCGACAACAAAAACAACAAAATCGTCGTCATCGGGGTTGATTCATTCAAAGACGAAGACATGTGCGCGTCTGTCATCTGCCCAGCTACATGGTATCATCTGCAGTTTATTTAGTGAAAAAAAAAGCCACACCATCACAACACCGTGCTATCCACGTATCAAACCCACCACTCACTCAATCGCCCCTGATAATCTTTCCCAAAAACTTCAATTCCCACTCCCTAGGCTCTTCACCCACAAACCGCGCATTGGCCCTCTCATCCAGCATCCGCGGCGTAACAGCGATGCCATCATACCACTCCTTTACTCTATCATTGGCATCCTCGTTCCATACCGCGAGAGCGCCATCGAGACCCATTGACGTGACTTTTGGAGGGACGCCGCGCATCTTGAGCAGCATGTTGAGGATATCACTGAATTTTTCGCCTTGCTGGGAGAAGACGGACGGAGACTTGTCGAGTGGCCACCGGGGGTTACGAGGAGCTTGGTGGGATGAAAATTCGTGTGCTGTTGCAGCGGGAGGAGAGGAGGAAGAGGAAGAGGAAGAAGAAGCGGGTGCGGTGGTGCCGGACTGGAGAGCAGATGCGAGATTGGTGTGGACTGAGGCTGATGCTTGTTTGAAGGAATCGTCACCACTGCTACCGTCTTCTGCTGTTGCGCATGGCATTTCCCAAGAACGGAACAGCCAGCACATTCGCTCTACACAGGCGAGAAGGATCACGGCGACAAGAAAGGTTTCGAAAGGGTTTGCTTGCTGGCGCTGCAGTAATCGACGTTCGAGGTCGTTCATGACAACTCGTGCAAGGCATGCGGCGCGCTTCTCTGTCGCGCCCATGAGTTGCATGGTAATGAGATTGTATGACGCGGCGTGCTCGAAAGGTGTGATGGGTGTACGAATACCGTCTTCGATATCAGCGGGCGACAATGTCGATGGCGCGAGGGTAGGTGCGACAGATGGGTTAGAGAAGAGGTGCCATTCGAAATTGCGAGACGTGAGCATGCGTGTGAAATTCCAGAGTTCCAGAGCTTTGGATATGAGACCATCGGGGCTTAGTGATGCCATACTCTTCGCACTGTGCACTGTCGCCTTGATGAAATTCGAGTCCTCGGTATCGGAGAAATGACCGGCCATCTTCTTGACATAATGATCTAGCTTTCCGCTAACGTCGTCGTCACTGTCTATCAATTCCAGATCCGGTGACGCAAGCCCAGAGAAAATGGAAGGGTCGATGTCGGTGTTCTGAACTGCTTGGGTTTGTTGACATTTCAGCGGTGTAAAGGTAGCAAAAGTCCCAGACGCAGGGAAGTGAGTGGCTTCTATCCGGCCCGGTGTCTGATCAAGCCGTATCTGGCCCTTGGCTTGATTCGTAGCATGGAATGCGAGCACGCTGTGCAGACCAGCAGTGTAGAGGCCAAACTCCTCTGCTATCCGCGTCCGAATGCAAGGCTGCTTCCATAACCGCGCGCTCTCAACATTCTGACACGTATTGCAAGGATTCTCTCCCGAACAAGGCTTTTTAAGCATGCGGCAACGAATGCATGCGCCTCGTTTTCGCACTTCCTGCACCTCCTTCCGCCTAGAATCTGTGAAGCGACCCCTAACCTTTGGCTTTGCCGGCTTCTGGTTCATACTGAAATCGGTCGTGAAGTGAGTCTGATTGCCCGTGTTCATAGCAAGCGGCCGCTGATGGCCCATGCCCTTGTTATGATGTTCGTTCGTCTGCATATGCTCTTTGCCATGATCTTGCAGCATTGGGTCTAGGGAATTGGGCTGAATGTTTGGCCAGGATCCGCGTGCCTGTGGATGAAAGAACTTACCGTCTGATAGGCCATGCATACCATGCCCCGAGAGATTCATGTCCGAGTCCATTGACAAGCCGTTGGTTAGCGGCATTAGATCGTTGGCGGCAGAGGCTGCCATGACGAGTGAGGGAACCATGTGCGACATGGATGATGAGTTCGAGAGTGGCATATGGCCCATGTTCGGCGAGGTTGTTGGTGAGTGGTGGAGGCCGTTGTTGAACTGGTACATGGTCGACATAGCCGGCGGATTGGACATATCCATGCCCTGCGAAAGACCACCCATATCAGAGCCATCCGGCCTGTCATCTTGTATCAAGAACTCCTCAAGCAGTCCCGCGTGGTTCGCGCTACTGTGGTGGTGGTGCTGCCCTTGCAACGGCTGCTTCTCTGCCATGCGCTTCCCAGACAGGTCCAAGTGTTGTCGCGAGACCTCAGCTAACGTCTCCAGCGCGGACAGCTGTTTCGAAGGCACAAAGGGGAGGTTCATGTTCTGCCCATGCTGCATCTGGCTCGGGCCCGGTGCGTTCGTATTGGCCGCCTGCGTCATGTTGTCCGGGAGGGGCAGCTCGTGCATCTGCAGCAGCGCGCGCTGCCGGTCCTGGAGAGGTAGCGCAGGGCATTTTTTGACAAGGTGGTTCGTGAGGCTGTCTATGCGACCTTTCGGGAACTTGTCCTGGTTAGCCATGCTTCGATTTCGTCTTTGAGCATCTTATTGCGGGCCTACACACCTTTTCGCCGCACGACTTGCACGTGTGCTGGTACCGGTTACTGGCGTCTTCAAGCTTGGGGCCGCGCTCGAAGTACTCGAGGATCAATTGGTTGGGTCGGCGGCCCATGATCACCCCAAAGTTGAGCCCTTCGACCCTGCAGTGGTTTGTGGAATGTTTTTGCCGGACTTATTGCGCGGTGAGGACCTGGCAACTTTTGGCGGTGTAAGTTGGAGCCATCTCATTGGTGGAGCATCACTCGAGCCTTGAAGAACACTCACGTCGACTGTCGAGTTTGCAGTGTACCTACAAGGCCGTCGCGCTCCATGGAGTGGATAAGAATGGCGCAGACCAGACAGAGGTGAGGGATGAAGATGCTATAGGCTCACACGACTCCGACATCATACACGGTACCTTGGCATTGCACACCTATGTAGCAAATCCCAACATACCTAGTCATATCGCCCCATATCTCACACAGCTGCTTCTTCCTACAGATTCGCCATCACTCTATGTTCCCGCAGAGCATGCTTCCCCTCGTATCTTATGTGGAGAACGTTGCTCTCAACTCGGCCTGTCTCTAATTCCTCTTTCGGCTTGGTGACTTTGTCTCGAGGAACGTCCATCGTAAAGAACAGGTGCATCTCTTCGCCAACCCTCCTACTTCTATCTGAAGATGGCCCATTCATAACAACTGTGACCTTCGTGACCCATTTGATGCCAATGTCGGCTTTATGGGCGATGAGGAAGTGAGCAGCTGTCGCACCGATTGGGGAAGCTACAGGGGATCAGTAAATTTCATCTCCAAGATTGCAAACGCCAAACAGCAGCCTTGTAGGGGTAGCCACAATCTGTGGATATGATCGACTTGTGACATGGTGAGCAGCGTAGATGCGGAAGTTCTTGATATCTGGGTTATCGCGCGCAGACATGTCAACAAGCCGGTCCGGCCGTGAATTTGAGCTTGATTCTAACTTCATAAGGTAACTGCTAGGCCTATATAGGCCTTCGCTAAACCTAAACAGGCAATCCTCAGGCTGAAATCAACCCTCTGGCCGGCTTGATGACAAGGCTGATCGCGCGCCCAATAGCCCCAGTATACGTCAGAAAGATACTGCAAATCAGGGTGCTCACCGGGCTCTGCCTTCCGACCCCAGATTCCCTTTTCTTGTACAGCACTACGCGGGCTGTTGATATTCTTGGCGATGATTGCTCCGCCCACATAATTGATGGCGAACTCGTATGATGCGCCGGGGGCCTGCAACAGGTCAGCGTGTACTCTTGTCCCGCACTCTCTGTGTCCATGCAAAAGGTCTATATACTATATACGCCTTACCATTGACAGGATACTTCTGCTCACGGATCGGCATCATCTCAGCCTACGGATCGTTAGGATCAGCACTCTCCATCTCCCAATGGTGAAGCGCATAGCAATCATTGTCGCCATCAGCTTTTTCACCATCATCGTCCCAAAGAGGCCGAGTATCAAGCCCGAGTCTATTGAAAGCCTCCTTGAGCCCTTCTTTCTCTAAATTGCACTCCCAGTCCTTGTCGTAGTAGGCTTCGTGCCAATTCCACTGAGCAAGCTCGTCTACATCAGTTAGTCCTGACACATGAAGTCTGAGGATGACAAGTATGAATAGACACACCCCTGAGATTGCCGGTCCATCTGCTGGCAGCTGAAGGCAGTTGTCGTGTATCTTTTGAGAGCCACCCCGCGCCTCTATCTGTAGCTTCCATCAGGCAGGTGAGATGGTGGCCCTTGGCGACGTATTTGTCCCATAGCGCCTGGCCTGCCCATCTCCTGGGATCGAAATCGCCTCCTGGTGCGGGATTGACAAGGTCAGGCAGGTTTCCGGGAAGATGTTCGAATAAGCCTGCAGGCGCGGTCGAAGTATTGACGAGTCCGGGTTCACGCTGCAAAGACGAGTCAGGCGTCGCCAGCGCGCTGCTGATGACATGGCCGAGAGCGTTCGCAGCCAACGCAACAATGGAGCTCGTCGCAATCCGAAGTCTCATATCGCTGATTAAAAAAGTGGATGTTTGTATCGAAAAGTTTTATAGTGGAACGCGTATTGCTGATCACCTGGGCAGGCGCGCGCAATTGCACGTACCAAGGTGGTGAAGTGAACAAGGAGCAATGAAGCATGGAATCGACCCCTGGAGTCAACCGCACCGCGAAAGCCCGCGGGATAGCTATCAATGAAGTCTGTGTTCGGGGCATGTGTCGCAATAGCATCGACCTTGTACAGACTGAGCAGACGGAACAGTGTTGCATAAATTAGCTTATTGGCTATAAGCGCGCCGGGGCAGGAGCGCGAACCAGCGCCAAAAGGGAGATGTGGTGGACTTGGATGAGTGTTCGCTACCTAGGTGCCTACTACGTGTTCCGTTTATCAAGCCAGTTTCCTCGATGAAAGATGTCAGCAAAATAAGCCACTACTGACCAAGCAGTATCTTCAGCGTCTCCACGCCAATACCCATAACCTCCGGGCTCCGACTTTCCTTGAGAACTACCTTCAGTGTTTCAACAACGCCCTTGCCCTTGCATTTTTCCTTTCCTTCCTCTACATCCACCACGCTCCTCAGGCAAACCACACCGCGATAACGAATCCCCTCATCTTCGTCTTGACAGAGACTCACCAACCATTCCACGCTCTTGTCCTGCTTCAAGAACTCGAGAACGGCGAGGTCTACGGAAAGCAGCATGGCCAGGGCGCCGCCAGCTGCCGAACGTGTAGCGTTGTCATCCACATCAGTCATAGCCAGCAGTAGATGCAGACGATGCTTCGCGCGAGGCGATCCGTCAGCGAAGTTGCTGATGCAAACTGGAGAGGCCATGAGGTTGCAAATCAGTTCGGTTGATGCGCGGCGGACCATGGTGTTTTGACTCAGCAACAAGTCATCCACCACAGTGTCAAAAGATTGTTTGATGATGTGGTCCTGCGTGGTTCGGTCCAGAGAGGCGAGGTTTGTAAGCGCCAGTAAGGCTTCAAAAGCGTGCAATTGCCATGTCGACGACTCTGTCTTTGCCAGCTGGCTAATTAGCGGCCGAATGGCAGATATACTTGGTAATGCAGCATTGAAGACGTGCGAGGGGTTTATGCTGATGAGCAGCCGAGACAGCGCTTGCGCAGTCGTGGGCAGTGCTGCAGGTGGGAACGGTGTGGTGCCTGTTGTAGAGGACTCATTTGTTACGGAAATGTGGTCGTAGATCTGGATGAGCAGTTTTACTGCACCTTGCTGCGCCATAGTGCCGCGGTTCTTAGTGTCCTTGCACAGGCTCAACAGTATGAGGCTGCTTTGAGTGAGAATTGAGGGAGAGCCGTTCTTGCATACATGCACCAGCAATGGCACAACGCCTGCGTCGAGAACGCGCTTACAGCGTATCATGACGTCTTCATCGCTGAGAAGTACATGGGGAGCAGAAGGTTTCTGTACGTTTGCGTAAGCTTTCAACTGCGCCATTCGTTTCTCTTCTTCCGATTGCAAAGGCTGATATTGGGTGATGTTGACGAGAATGGTGAGACCGCCGAAAACAATATTCTTTGGCGATGAAGGTTCGCTCATGGTCTCAACCAGACTCTTGAGGAACTTTGGGGATTTGGATAGGTCTTCTCGGACCTTGGGTTGGAGAGAGGCATACGCAAGACCTTCAACTGAATCTTGCTTGGAAGAGACATCGCCTCCTATGACCATGGACTTGAAGCTCGCAATCAAATCGTTCTGATTCACTTTCTCTGCTCTGACAATCCGTGGAGTTTCATCAGATGGCTGCTCTTCGCCCAGCTTCACGAGTATCAGCGCAGCCAAGTTAGCCCGCTTCTTGTTTTGACTCTCCGTGACCATATCTTCTAGCCATTCCCTGCAATTTTTGCTGATCGCTTCTCTGCAATTCTTGTCCACACACGCAGCGCTGATCAGATCGAGTGTCGCTTGTTCCAAGTTGACCGACTTCTTGCTCTGAACCCTAGGCACAAGTGTACTGACGAATCCTTCTGTGAGGAAAAGGGCTGCGGCAGCTGTGACAGCGACGGGGAAAATAGCTGCGGCCGCGGAGAAAGCGATGACGAGATCGTTTGCTTCTCCCTTCTTTGTTTTCGTCGTGACGAATTTTGAGATCAACTCTCCCGCGGTGTCGGGAGCAAGCTCAAATAGCTTGATACTTGCGAGTGTGGCTTGACTTCGTAATTTGGTCGGCAGCCGAATGTCAAGGGATGCCAAAATTACATCAAAGCTGTCTGCATCAATAATCCCCTTAAGATGCTCCGCAAAATGGGCAAGAAGTTGTGCAATGCCCTTCATCGCACGTTCTGGATGCTCGAGAGCTTCCTCCATCATCATTGCTAGGCTGAGCATGAACATATCCCTGTGACCGGTCTTGAATGATGCGTCGTCTGGCCATACAGCTCGATTAAGCAGAACCTTTAGCAAGCCGTCGATTGAGTCGTCTCCGCGTTCGAACATCTCATAGTATATCCGAGTCGGCTGTTCTCGGACAGCGTTTGCGAGCCATTTCTGAGCTCCAGCGTTTTTCAAAAGCTCGCCTGAGACCTGGTCTAGCATGTCATCTTCGCCTTTGAAGTCGAAGAGGATGTCCATCGCCTGCTCTGCCTCTTGCTCTCTCAAGCTATATGATCTCAAGGCTTTCAGTGCCCTTTCTCCATCATGCTCATCTTTGCTCCTTGCCCATATCCTGCAGATGCCTAGGAATTCGCTCTTCTCTTCTTCTTCCTTCAGGACAACCCATGCTTCTTTGATCCGCGGATGCTCGGGTGCAATAGTACTAGCTTCACGCAGGTATCGAGCTGCCACCGCTAATTCGCCCGTCTTGGTGCTCTCATCGGCCTTGACAGCAAGCTCCACTGCTCGATTCTCCTCAGATGTGTTGGCCATGTTTGGATGTGTGGTAGATAGTGATCATTGCGATATGACGAACAGTGGTCTCATGATTGCGTGTCACGGGGACTGGATCGATTCAACGCACGGGCCGCGGCGGAGCGGTTTTAGTGGAGCGCGGGGCGGCTAATCACAAGTGTTCAGGGCTCAGATCGTATCAGCGACAGTTCGCAATAATACCATATGGCAAAGCTTGTTCGCTACCAATCCAGCTCATGAATCACTAATTCCTAGCTAAGCGCTTGGTACTCGCTTTTTGAGAGTCGCCAAGAAAAATAAACGCCCAAAGATGCTCATGTACCAAATGCTATGCAAAAACCACTGAAGCCCAGTGCGATTCGAAATGCGGAAAGAGAACGCTCCCATCCCAAACGCCGAGCTAATGTGATGTTCAGTTGATCAATATGCGCGTCAAATCACCGCCTGCAACTACAACGTCCACGCCGCTCGGATGCTTCACTCGCTATCATCAACGGCTGTATCCGCCCGTTTGCGCTGTATAACGCCGAGAAACAAGAGACGCTCCCATACGTCGTCTTTGACGAGCACGCGTGCCTTATCGAAAGGCAAGCCATCTAGCTCTTTCAGATTCTTGCAGAGATTAGCCAACATCATCTCTGTGACCCGCCGCCTAATGCGGGTTTCGTAATCTAGTCGTAACAGGTGTTGCACGTCCGCTTCAACCTCTCCATTAGGAAGAACGAAACGGTTCATGAGTTGCTCCTCAGGCTTCCGTCGAAGGGACATGATCCTGTTCTCGGATGCTGGAGCATAGAAGCGCAGCGTAAGGGGATTGTCTCGCCAGTCTAGCTTGGTGAGCGTGCTTAGCTTGCCCAGCACCATAGCATTTGCGCGCAGGCGCTCTAGCTTGTTGCTTGCTAAAAGCAGCTCGTTCAGTCGTTTGATGTTGAGAAGCGGACGGAGATCAGTGATAGAGTTGAAGTTCAGGTTGATAGACCGGATGTTGGGCGTGAGTTGGCCGAAATTACTTGGTAATTCCTTGAGACCCATTGAGGCCAGCTCCAGTCGTTGGAGGCTCAGTAAATGCTGCGAGATTTGCATGCCATACGTTGGGTTGAGAGAAAGGTAAAGATTGCGGACTTCCGGATTTTTGACAAGGTTGCTGGCACAAATCTCCATGTCTGATTCCGATTCCAGAATTTGTTCGCGGGCCGAGAAAGTCCTCAGGTTCCGGAGGTGTTCCAGACCTAACACTTGTGTTAAAGAATTCCCATCGACATGAAGTGACTCCAGCTTCGGGAAATAATGATCAACGTCGAGATGGATGGTTCCATTTCGACACAGGCGGATTGAACGTAAGAATTTGCAGGGCTTGACTGGCGTGTCGACAAGAGGAAATTCTTCAATCTCATTGTCATCTGATCAAAGTAAGCAAGCGAACAAACGCAAGAGCCAATTGCCTAAACGTACCTAGGATGAGATGCTGAAGCCGTGGAAGGCAATGCAGATTGCGCACTTCGAGCATCCGATTCTTGCGTAGGTCAAGATCTGTAAGAGATTTCCTGTAGCACTAGTCAATATGCATTATCTGACGTGTGACATGCAGATATACTGACAGATTCGTTCTGGCGAAGTCGACTGTATCAACCTCATTGCCACCAACACTCAGCTCCATGAGGCCGTCAAGATGCAGAATACCGCTGAGGGACTTGATCTTATTGTTATCTGCTTTGAGTACTCGGAGATGCACCAGCTCAGCAAGCCCGTCCAATCCCTCAATCTGATTACCAGATATGTCGAGGTGTTGAAGATTGGCAAGATTGGTCCAGGAAGTGAGCCTAGTCAGGCAGTTGTTCTGCGCCTGCAATCGTCGCATGCAGTAAGGTATACCTTCCACTTGGTTAATCTTGTTGTTTGAGACATCAAGCTCCTCAAGCTGGTAGCAAAGTTCATCTAGGCGATGCAGGGTAGTCAGATCCTTCTTCCGGAGATTGACGGTGCGCAGGTCCTCCCAATACGGTTCGTCTGGCTCTACGTCCTGAAGCGCTTTCACGAGTTCGGCAGTTCCTTGCGCATAGCGATCCTCCAACGCCTTGGAGAACCGGCTTCCATCGTGCTTCACGATTACCCGGTCTGGAAGATCGAATTCATCAACCTGGTTGAGAGTAAAATCAGGCAGATCGCTCAGCATGAAAGTGACGTCCCCCTTTACCGGCGATGACGATGCAGCAATGAGTGCATCTCGTCCATTCTCCCGAAAAGGAGGGCCGGCTACATTCATCGATAATTGCATCCGGTAGTTCCTAGCAGGGGCATCATCTAGGAGCGACAGGTCGCCATCACCGTTGAAAACTGGTAATCGGTTGGGCCGCCCATGCGACAGAGCCCTGTTCCGATTTGATTGCTCCCAGGCTGATTGTTTCTTCTCAGACCTCTTTTGCGCACTTGACGGTCCCCATTGGTTCTGACGGAGTTTTGGCGGCGTGCTTTCAGAACGATGTTCTATATGGGGCGCCTCGCGCTCAGCAATGGAGATTGTGATATCCCTTACACGCGGAGGTTGGGTAGTGGGGCGAGAAGGACCTCGTCCCTCAAAATACTGAATCTCATGTTCGATGTCGTCTTCTTCCGACTCTGGTATTGCGTAAGTAGCACGCGTTTGTGCGCTTTTCTGGGTACTATAATGCCGGGGGGCTTGTGTACTCCAAGATGTAGCCCGTGTGTCAGTCTTGGGATAACTCCACCCAAAATTAGAGGCTTTTGATGGGGCCGAACTTGTGTCCGTGTATGCGACGCCATTTCCGTCACGCGTTACCGGACGCCCTTCTTCTTCTATTGGCTTTTCAGTGTCGTCTACGATAGTTTCCGCAGTAGGTTGAAGACGGACTGGCGAGTCAGCCCGGGTGTCCTTCGCTTGCACATCCTCGACGGTCAAATCCGGAATGTTGCCAAAAGGATCATCTTCACTCTCATTCATACCACTTGGCTCTTCTCGCTGAACTCGATGCTCTTTAGAAGGACTCTTCTGACGAACCCAGATGTTTTTGTCGCGGTCAAAGCTCATACCAGCCACCTCTTGAGGGATAAGGTGTGCTATCGCCTCGGGCGCTAGGTTAGCAACTTGTTCAGAACGCCGAGACGCGTTCGTAGCAATGGTATGATTGATCGATGAACCTGCCGACAAATGTGTGCGTGCTGTCTGAGGCCGAGAACTGGGACGGTTATCATCCTCGTCATCCCCGTAAAACCTGTTTGGGTTCTCTGTAATCCGAACATCATCCTGCTCGACGATTACGCTAGGGCCTTCCGGTGTATCCGGTTCTTTGAATCGAGAGAAGCGTATCGAGTTGATTGACGAATGTAGGAAAGTATCGTTATCGTTCTCCCGGTACTTCTGTAGGTGGCTCATGATATTCGGGTCCAGCACTTGTCTGTTCGTCTCCTTCCAAGTTGACATTCCATCCTCTCTGCTTGGGGGCCTTTCCAATGTCAGTAGGCTTGAAGGATGTTCGTTGACATCCTCGACAAATCCAGATTCAGCTTCCGTCTCTTCAAGGCTCCCCAAACCGCTGGTAGGTCGTCCCTTCGTGCGAATGAAGTCCATGATCTTCAGCGCCTCGTCCAAGAAGTCCTGCGTCGTGACCGACCGCTTACGGGCCTTATCCCTCACACCGTGCTGCCTCTTCATACTAAAAGCGGCGATTTCGTTGGCAACCGCCTTCGCCCGGACTTTTTCGAAATCGGCATCCGACATCATAGAAGGCTCCAACTGTTCTCGAATGGTGTTGAGTTTGGGTGAAGACATTATAAAAGCTTCTGTAGCTTCCATGATTTCTGCTTGGATCTCCTCTCGCCTCCGTTGGCTTGGAGTAGGGTTGCGGGGCCTCAAGATGTGTCTCCTGGCCAACGTCTCGGAATTGGCAATTTTGATAGCAGGATTGTCGTGAGCATCGCTTCGTTTCCGGCCGAGGACTAATTGAATAGCTTCATGCGAGCGTTGCGCCGTGTCAGCTCCAACATCACTGAACACGTCACCATCATTCTCATCCTCCACCGAGCAGATTGTCCTCCTGCGTTTAGGAGTAGGGTTTTTGAATGGTGAGGTCGGGCCTCTTTTGCCTTCGGCGTACTCGTGAACTTCTTCTGGATCTTCCTCGGGCTTGGGTACAGACACCTTTCGATGTGGTACAAACTTGGGTCGACTGACATTGCGCATCGAGGACGCTGGAAAGCCTGACACACTCCTCCGGCTTTTCGAAGGCTGTCGCGGGACGGGCGACTCATCCAGCTGGAACTTGAACGGTTGGCGGCTGCCGGGTGGTGCAATATCGGTTGAGGGGGATTCATCAGGGGCGCTATCTTCTTGAGGGTCCCAGTCATCCTCGGAAGAGATGACGGAAAAATCACCAGAAAATTGATATTGATTGAGCTGACCTTGCCCAAAAGATCCAACCCTATAGTTTGATGGGAGACGATCCCCTGAGGGGAGGTCTTGATCAATGTTCTGCATAGACCGCTCTTCTACCGACGTCAATCTTGACTGCTTTGGTAATTGCTCAGTAGCCTCCGCTGCAATCTCTTTGACGCTGGACGTGCCTTTCTCAGACTTGTACTCAAGTTGACTTAGCCGCCGTTGAATACGATTGCTTGTGAATGTATCATGTGCATCGAATAGTTTCAAAGGGCTTCCAGAGCTCTTTGCCCGGTCTGGACTCAAGAAATTCTCCCGTCGTTGTCGCGGTGTAGAAGGATCTGTGAACTCGTCTTGAGCTGGCTGCTTCGCACTTGTATTCCGATGCAATTGAGCGTCCCTGGTGGACGACTGAGACCCCGTTTTCCTGTCAGGTGATGGACTAAGCGGTCTTCGATGAAAGGATCCGTCTCGAGAATATCCGCCTCTTCGAAGCTCCACATGTCGGCCAACGTCTGCCGTATCGGGAGTACCGACGGGAAGCCCCTCTGGTAGAGACTCGTCTTGCAGCCTGGCGAAAGATGAGTCTCCGCGGGTAAAACTCAATGCACTCTCCTCCTGTACTGTTTGGGTGTGATTCGAGGGCGGCGTCCCAATTTGACGCAGCCGGTTGGCCAGTTCGGATCCCCTGAAGTTCTGCGGTTGTTGAGCAGACTGGCCAAGATTCATGTTTGCGGTCATGGTTAGGTATACGGGGCTGAAGTTTTCGTTCTCGTATTCGATCTGTCCGCTTGCAGTCCGCATGGTCTCATGCGGCGGTGCTAAGCCTTGCGCATCACTCGATGCCTCGTGCTCTTGTGTTGTTTCGTCTTGCAAAGAGTCTTCTAGGTTTGCCACATCTGCCTTTTCATCCGTCTTTGTCTCTAGCTCTTGCTCTTGTCCTTGTCCTTGCTCCTGCTCTTGTTTCTGCACCTGCGCCTCCGGTGCATCGCTCTTTTGCGTGGCTGGCCACGGTGGAGGGCTCGATGGTACTGCAGCGAGACCCTTTAGCAGGCCGAGCCTCCGTTTTGGAGGTGCGGCGTCCTCAGAGGTACCGCCAGCTGGCTTCTGAAAGATGTTCTCTAGACCGGTGGGCCCAAAGAGATCGGTCTGGTTGCCATAGCCAACCTCCCCATTGACAAGCCTCCGTCTCCACTCGGGCGTGTCTTCAGATGCCTGCTCTTTGACGGGAGACCGTGCAACCGTGTTGTGAGCTACTGTTCCGTTCTGCATTTCCGAGGCCTGGGACATGGAGAAGGACGAATACGAGACGGGACGCGCGAGCGCGTTGGGCGATGACGCGGGTGGGACGTTGGCACTGGCATTGGCGTTGTTGTCGCTCAGGCTGCGGTCTGCAAGGAAGCTCCTTTGCTTGGGCGGCCGCAGTTCTCTCGCGATACTTCGGACTTGGACATCAGAAAAGGCGGCCGGCGACTGACGTAGGCGGGGAAGACGGCTCTTCGTTTTCGATGGTGCGCTTTGGGGATTCTGGGGCGGTCCCGGACATTTTGGGCTGCGCGCAATTGAGCCGGGCGTTTCTTGCGGCACCCATTCCTCGGAAAGGTCCTCGAGCCATGGTTGCGTAGAGTTGGCCATGGTGGTGGGTGTGATGAGGGTGCTGGTATGTGGATGGCCGGGCGTGGAGTCGCAGTCGGGCAGCACGCCGAAGATGCGGTGAAGAAAGTTGTTGGCTCAGCGCCTACGCGTCGAAGGATGCTATGTTAGCGCGCACGGCATGCTGCGTCGCCAGGTGGAGTCGCGATGGCGGGAAAGATGACGAACAACGCGTCGGCGAGTCGTATTGTTATCGATTGAATCAATATACAAGGATCTACGCCATCTGGAGAGACGCATGGACATGTCGGACCCCCGCAGGGCGCTAATTCCTGCGTTGCCTGAGCAACAGGAGACGCTCCCGCCGCCGACGCAAACGCTGCAGTCGTGTAGTGTGCGAGCGATGGGCGTGCCTACGACCTAGTCCAACCCGGAAGGACCGTTTTTTGAAGCCGGCCGGAGCATAGGCGAACATTGGCCAGTGTAGACGAGCATAGACAGGCACTCGACAAAGCGTTGGAACGCTCGCGCCTCCCGCAATCCTTCGCCCACGCCTCGCCAAAGGCGCCGTATACGTCCGACCGAACATGCGATTCCTTCTGACCCCGCCTATCCCTAAACTATCGCAAGAAGTACTGCGCTTGCGCGCATGAGTGCTTGAGATTTCTCGGGGCTGCGTTTGGAGGAAAAAAATTGCAGTCCAAGAGGTGACCCCGAGCTTGACCGTCTCGCGACATGCTACCTAGCCTACATCCACATCTGAAGCGGGGACTCGCCGTTGACGACTTCTATCATTGCCCTGAAGACATCCTTGAAGAACCGCCAACAGGGCCGCAGGACCCCGAGCAGCGGGCAGCGAAGCGAAGAAGGGTCGAGGCAATCGCTTCTCAATACCTGCGAGGCCGGCCCCCCGTCATCGTCACCGCGGCGCTGAGGGGGCCATTCAACAATGGCTGGAAGAACCCATGGACGAAGCCTACAAGGCGGAAGCAGCGCTCTGGGTCAGGCAAGAACGCTGCTACAAGTGAAGCCAGGCTGGGACCGAAGACGGGCAAGGTCGCAGCCCTGCAAAATGACACGACGGGACGGAGAAGTGGTGCAAGGCAAAAGAGAAGAGAAGCAGCAGAAGCTCCAGTGCAGAGCCTAGCGCCCTCGATTGCATCACCTGAGACATCGAGAGCCATAGGAGACGACCTGAGTGCTCGGGAACAAGATGATAGCCTCAGTCAGGTTGAAGTACCACCCTCGACCGCCCCCTTACCTGACCAAGAAGAGAACGAGGCTTCCACCACAACAGAATTATTCGGCGTCAATACAGAGAACAGCATACGCGACCGCTCCCCCATGATGAATCCATTCTGGCTGCGCCGCCCTGGTTCCGCAAGAGTCGACATGCGCAAAGCCAACGTACAGACTGATGCATCACCGACCCGGACACGGTCACGACATGGCCATGCGCAAACCGAAGCAGCAACAGATCTCCGGATCAGCTTTCCAAAAGCGCCTGTCCAAGTGCCGAAGTCTCCCCCAAGAGAGTTCTTACCAGACCATTGGAGGTCCAGCGCTTCTGCCTCCATGATCATTTCATCACAAGTCAAAGGTGCTGATGACAAACAAGATGAAGTGAGCTCCCAGGATCAAATCACCTTCACACCCGACAGCACTGGCCCGGGTCAACGTTCACAGCGGACTGTACCAATAGTAATCTCGTCGATGGGCAGTCAAACTAGAAGTCCACGGGATGGCATGCAATGCTCTGCAGAGCGCCTTGTTGATCACGTTCCTCGTTCCCCCGCGTCAAGCAAGCAAGCTCAGAGATCAACCAGGGCCGCCTTCAAGAAGATTGCGAAATCAAATGGTCTTCAGGAGAAATACAGTAGGCTGAAACCAAGGGCTGTCAACTTCGATTCGTCGCCGGAAAAGGCTTCGCCCACCAGGAAGCAAGCCGATCACAGCTCCGACACCACGACAAGGATTACGATCGTGCCTCAGATAAAAGTTGCAGGGGCAGGGATGGACGAAGTGAGCACAGCAGATCAGCAACTAGCTGGGAAAGTAACGTCTGTACCAGATGAGAGCGAGGAGCTGCGGAGAAGCCATCCAAGTGGAGATTCAGAATGGTCTACACAGGCCGCCATGGTACGAGCTCAGCTCGAGTTTCAGCAAAGTACTTTTCCCACGCTGTCGCCCGCCGCTGTTCGGGTAGAATCACAATCCCCAATGGACACATCTCGTTCGATGTTGGCTGTCCCTAGCCCAGTAGCTACACCTCTCTCAGCCTTCACTGTCCAGCGAGATGAGCCACTACCAGATGAAGGTGTGTTTCATGGTGCTCCCATCAGCACACAAGATCTCTTCGGGGCCGCTTCACCATTTGCGTTTAGTACGGTAAAAAAGAAAGCAGAAGAAAGCCAACGCAGCAACGTAAGATTCTCCATCAGCCCCGGGGATGCTGGAGCGCTAGAGCCTAGTGATGTAATGAACAACAGCCCCACTCCGTCGACTGACCGGATCCCACTGAAGGAGAAAAACACGACAATGTCTTTCTGGAGCTTCATCAGCGAGAAGGCTTCCCAGGGATCACAAGCATCCTTGGCCAACCGATCGAGATGCTCAACGAAGGAAGCAGACTTTCCCCACTTGAATGTGGATACGTCGCTGGACGATTTTGGCCGACATTTCACAGATGGCTTCCTACGTGATATAGATGACACTTGAACAACATGGCAGACGGGCAGGATCAACTCCCGGAAAGAGGATAATTTACCCATGTCAGTGCACGCCAGCGTCGAGATGATTATCGGGAGCCACGGCACGCCCACGCAGTAGAAACGGTCTCTGGGCGCCGTGGCATACACAAATGATGCCATATCAAGATACATCGGTTCCGGCGTCCCAGCGATGTGCAGCCGTAGTCAAGGCATGATGCAGCAGGCGGTGAGAGGCCACGTTCCTGAGTGATTGGTCGTCGAGGTCCTGCGGGATGGAGACCATGCATAGTTGCTGCACAGTGGAGAGTTTGGTACAACACACATGGAAGACGACGGAAAGGAGAAGCAATTGAGAAGGGGCAGTACTTGTGCAAAGTTTGGAGATGGGCCTTTGCGCTGGCAGTGGAAGGAGGGCGCGGCTGCGGAAGCAGCGTCTAGGCTGTGTGGCGTTGGGAAGAGTACGGTAATGCAAGCTCAAGGCGGCTGCACAGTGAAGCGGCCGCAGACTACCGAGAGCCTATGGTGAGAGCATGTGTCGTGAGTCGCAACGTTGAATGTTTGTATGAAGACCGCCCGTCAATGCACCCATGTGATTAAGCCGTCTGAGGCGCACAGACACAGTTTCCCTGTCTCCCATGGCTTAGACACTGAAGGAAGCTGCCCGCGTGGCTACGGCAAAAAGCGAAATATGTTCATGGGCCGACTGCACAGCGAAGGAATAACGTGTGTTCCCAAGCCTTGCCGTCGTTGGGTCGGGAGTGTTCCACCGCTGCGCCACGCAATCCATCACGAAGTTCGCACCATCCAGCTGCGGCCGGGGCCATCAGCACCGACGCGCCGTGTGTACGCGGTAAGGCAGACGTCATTGGGCTGCTCGCTTGCGATTGATCTTTGCGCCACTCTTAGTATTCACGCCAAACCACAGACATTTAGAACGTGGACCGTCATCTGCTCTCACTCGCTAACACCCTGGGTCCGCCATCTGCAGCGTTCCCAGTGCCCATCCGCCAGCGCCGTTACTCTGCACGCTAATCGACCAGTCCCGCTGCCCCTGTTGGCCCTCCGCTGTGTCTCCGCCGCGCCCAACGACCGAATCCTGGCCAACCTTCCCAGCGCCCGCCCGGCAATATCTGCCACCCATCCCGCCACGAGGTGCCTCACAGACGGTCGAATCAATGTCGAGCCCATGTCACCCCAGCCGGACGCCCAAGGAAATACCTCACCCCCCGCATCGGTGAGGTCCAACGCCAGCCATGAAGCTCCCAACTCGGCCGCCGCTGACCGCGACGCCCTGACTCCGAAGAGCCTCTCGCAGACGGGCCGCTCACGAACCGCGCCCATTGTCCACGAAAACAGTCTCTGGAAGTCGTCAGTCGACCGTCCCCAGTTGGATGAGCGTGACAGCATATTCGCGACCACGTATCTAGCCTCTGACAGCCCAATCTCGTCGCCGCGGACCAGCGCACACACAGTGGATAAGACCAACGATGCTCCCGAGCACAGCTTGTCAGAGATGGCAGCCCCAGCACCTCCCCAGAGACGACTGGTAGACCCGCCCATTATGCGCAGGAAGCATTCCACCCTCCCGCCCACAAACTCAATCGATCACCACGCCGTCTTGACTACCCCATTCAACCCCCGCACCGCCATCGCAACCGGCCTGGCTCTTGAACCTGCCCACCACAGTCCTCCGCCTTACATGAGTCCTGTCGACTCTCCCGTACAGCGCCCAGTCACGCCACAGTGTCCGGAGCTCCATTCCACACTTCAAGAGGCTTTCCTGGAAAGCGAGGAGCGACGTAGGAATAGAGAATGGCGCGAAGGCAAGCCCGTGCCATTCAAGGGCAACGTGATTCTAGACACCCCGGCCATGGATGTGGAAATGGAGAAGAAGATCGAAGCCACCCTTGCCAAGACCGAGCAGCACACATCTGCACGCAGTCGGAAAGCCAGTCATTATTTGCGCGTTTTCAAAGACGGCGATCCATCCGAGGAACCAAAGAAGAAAGACAAGGCCAAAGAGCGCCTGTCTGCTGAAAAGACACTGTCGACTCTGCCAGAGGATGGGCCAGCTAAATCTGGTGCTTCCGAACCTAGTCACCTTATCGAGCAACTACGACGCGCTTCGCTCGCTTCGTCTGTTGTCCAATCGCCCCTGACTGGTCCAGTCGATTCCTATTTCGATACCAAGCCAAGCCCACGCATCGAAGTAGGCCCTGTCTCCACTCCCCCTCTGCACACAAACGCACGATCGGACGGAAGCAGTTCAGAGACACATCAACTTCCGCGGCGCCTCCTAGAAGATATCCGCGACTTTGGAAATCTCGCTCTTAGCCCGGGCAAACGGTCCTCACTCTCCCGCAGCCTATCCACTGCGGTTGTTGAGAAGGTGCACGCGCATGCTCCGACCAATGGAGCCCCGCACTATCATGAGCCTTCCGATTACTTTCAGGCCGAAGAAGGGAACAACGCGGAGCATACGCCAGGCTCAGAAGAAGAGGAAGAGTCGGAGAAAGAGCAGATTTCATCAGCCCTTTACTTTCCTCACCGGCGTCTAAAGACAAATGAACAAGTCCCTAAAGAATCACAAAACCAAAGTAGAGAGGTAAAGGCTGTCGAGAAAAGGGCTCCCGTTCACGAGAGTGCGAGGCCCAAAAGCTGGATCGCGGAGAAGGATGTTCAAACCCCAGAAGAGGTAGAAATTTCTCTACAGTCCAAAGATACCAATCAATGCCTACATGGTGACATCTCCACGGCGACTTCCGTAACCAAAGACAAAGATCAGCCGCTGACATCCGCTGTCGATACGCTTTCAGCTGAATCTGAAACCGAGTCGCTCGCTGAGTCAACTCAATCACTTCTTGGCTATGAATCCAGTGCGACTGATGATCTAGGCACGACGCCCACTGCGACAACACACAAGCAAGAGTCTAAGGCTGCTCCGGCGGGGACAACCCAGCCACCAGCCCCCTTGGGTGCTGTGGAGCTGAAGCCTTACGATCATCAAGTAGGCGGCCATTCTACTGTCTACCGTTTCTCCAGACGAGCCGTCTGCAAGCAGCTGAACAACAGAGAAAATGAGTTTTACGAAACTGTAGAGAGACAACATCCAGAGCTGTTAGAGTTCTTGCCAAGGTACGAAATATTCATTTGTCCTATCGGTCAGAGCTGAAATCCAGCGAAGATGTGCATTTTTCCTATTTATGCATACGCACCATTTGCTAACAACGTTCCCTTCAGATATATCGGTGTCTTGAACGTGACTTATCGCAAAGCACCGAGAAAGAAGAAGATGGCCAAGGACAAAGCCAGACAAGACACTGGCCATGCTACGTCCGCGACGCAGTCAGAAAACGCTTCGAGGCAAACCTCTACTGCCCCCCAGGATCCGACTAAGCCGGAAACAACTCGAATGGTCAGCCACTCGCAGCAAATCATGCCTACCCCTCAGGTCATATTCGAGAACAATCGACACATTATCCCGGATAACCTGTTTCGAGTGCCGCCACGGTCTACCACTCCCGACCCTTGGATGAAAAATGATTCGTATCTATCACAGCAGCATCGGCGATATCAGAGCGACTACGGATACGCTTCGAGAAGCGCCTCGCGACCGCCTCTACAGCACACTAGCAGCTGGGGTGTTACAACAATCAATCGAAAACTACAAGAGGAAGTGCTTCGTCAGGTTTTTGCTCCACCGACTATACACCATCGGCCACGTCATCATCATCATCACGGCATTCCATCGCATAAAACCGGAGAGCCACAACAGTCTATGGTAGGCTCCGCGCCTACGATAAGAAGGAACAGCACAGATGTGGCAACATTGCAGCAGCAGCCGCCACCCCCGGAGGAATGCACCCGAAAGCAAGTCCTGAAGGCAGAAGCCCGCCGTTATGCCTCGGGTGGAATCGCTGATACCGTGGATGCTGATTCCGGTGCAGGTTCAGGGGCCAATATGGAAGCACTAAAATCGCCGCAGAGCACTCTTCCTCGACGTCGTCATTCTGGTAGCGGCCTGACTAGAAGGCCTCTTGGGATAGATACTGTGCAAAGACATAATCTTGAGTACTACGAAGAAGACGGCTACGGTGGCGATGCGGAAGAGGAGGTCTTCAAGATGGACGAGGACTCTAAGGCTGGTGATCAGGACAGAGGTCGGACATTACACAGCTCTAGAGCGCCGAAAGTTCGCCAGTCGCAGGAGGCATCAGAAGGCACTATGCTACAAGCCCCTGTCATGCCAAGTAACATCGGCGCACCGCTGAGCGAAGAACCGAGCAATCCTGATAATGCGCTACAACAGTCCGATGAACGTGTTCAGCATTTCATCCTTCTCGAGGATCTCACAGCAGGAATGTCCAAGCCTTGTGTTTTGGACTTGAAGATGGGTACGCGCCAGTATGGTATTGAGGCTAACGATAAAAAACAGCGCTCCCAAAGGCGCAAGTGTCAAATGACGACTAGTCGCGAACTCGGTGTGCGTGTATGCGGAATGCAGATCTGGAATGTGAAGACTCAGAGCTACATTTTCGAGGACAAGTATTTCGGCCGCGATCTAAAAGCGGGAAAGGAATTCCAGGATGCATTAAAGCGCTTCTTTTGGGACGGTACAGGGTACAAGGCGGCTACCAGACACATTCCAGTCATATTGGAGAAGATCAGTCAGCTGGAGCGCATGATCAAGAACTTGCCCGGGTATCGGTTCTACGCAAGCAGCTTGTTAATGCTCTATGACCGCGGAGATGGTGAATCAAAGGAAAAGGATGGGCTACTATCCCAATCCAACGGTCACTCGAATATGAACAGTGGAGACGCCACCGCTGCGTCTTCCGGACTCACGTCTCCTGGACCAGGAGTTGCGTCCAACCCGGCGCCGAAACAGCATCCGGAGATCAAACTCAAAATTGTCGATTTTGCCAACTGCGTCACTGCGGAAGATCCCTTACCTGACGATCTATCCTGCCCCCCAGAAAATCCCGACGGTATCGACAGGGGATATCTTCGTGGTCTGCGTTCCTTGCGCCTCTACTTCCAGCGTATTTGGCACGACATTAACGAAGAATGGGTCGAACGCGGCGAAGGCGAAGGTATGGCGCGGAATCACCACCACGGACCTGGCCTGGGTGAGGTTGGTGCGGGTTGGATGGACGACGCTGGAGGCGAAGAGACTGGTTATGTCAGTTTTTGAGAACGAGAATGAAGCCATGGGTTATGAGAAAGGAGTTGGTAGCTCGGCACATTGGTTTGGTATGTTTTACTGGCGCACCGGTTCGGTGTCCGTCTTTTGCAATTTCGAGCATGGCGTATGGCGCACCAGGAAGACAAAGCTAATGAAATTGACACTATGGCATGTTACTGGCGCAGCATTTGCGGGCAGGGAACTTTGCGTTTTTTGTTTTGGGTTGGGGTTTGGGTCCGCGCTTCAAGTTCTTTTATGTACAACTATGGTTAGAATAATAGGGCAGTGCCAGCTTATCACCTCAGTATTGAAGTTCTATCATTTGATATTTGTTGATTAACGTTGAATCTTCTAACGTAATGACAGTTTTAGCGCCAGGTCTAAAGTCAATACGGATTGCGCATCATTGTTCGGGAGCTATGGCAGACAGAGCTCCTAGCCGCGCGGGAAGGGAAGCTTATCATTCTACCCCACTTTAGCAACACCCCATGACATGACAGCAGCAGCCCGCCGTCCAACAATACCAAACCGCATATCTTGGTGACCCCCAAAAAAAAAGCTACTTTGTAGTTCAGCATCGACGCACCAGCTGTGCAACTCAAATATGGCACTTCTAACAATCAATCCGCCACTCCTGAACTCTGCGAACCCATGGTGTACCACTCTTGAACAGCTGCAAGAACTCTACCATAGCCCTCAAACGGGCGCCACAACAACACGCACATCACTTCTCAACGGATTTCCCCATGATTCATCACACCACCAATTCGCCTTCTACAACCCAGACGGCTTGTCCGCGTCTGCGCCGAACGTCGACCAAGCTGGCGATGAGACAACGACGGGAAGTTTAAACACGCTGGGCTACTCTCCTCACCCGCTATCCACGTACCTAGGCTTCATAAAAACAATCAGCGATCACCTTTCCGAAGTACCCAAAGGCCGCCGGCACTATAAACCCGTCATCTTGTCGGTAACCGGCTCAGTCGAAGAAGTAGTACAATGCTACCGCGAAATCACAGCCCACCAATCCACCGTCCGCATGGTCCTGGCCATGGAAATCAACCTCAGCTGCCCCAATATCCCAGGCATACCCCCTCCGGCCTATTCTTCTGCAGCCCTCCTCTCGTACCTCGTTGCCCTCAAGACAGAAATCAGCAGCCAGCTAGCCGGCCGCGAGCACCCGCACGAAGGCCACGTGCATGTGCCCATTGGTATTAAGACGCCACCGTATACCTACCACGACCAATTCCAGGCCTTGATTAACGCTCTGCTGGAGAGTGAAAAAGCTGAGCCGCATCATTTCCCTTGTCCGGTTTCTTTCATCACTGCGGTGAATACACTGGGTTCGTCGCTTTTACTCGCACCGGCTGTGGAAACTACGCAGCGTGATGAACAGCATTCGCACAAGGTCTTTCGGCATACGCTCGAGTCGGCAAATGGGACGGGGATAGGGGGGTTGGCCGGCGCGCCGCTGCATCCGTTGGCGTTGGGCAATGTGTATACGATCAAGGGCTTGTTATTTCAGCATGAGGCGTTGGAGGGGATTCAGATTATTGGCGTGGGAGGCGTGGATGATGCGGAATCATATAAGAGGATGAGGAGTGTGGGTGCAAGTGCTGTAGCTGTCGGAACGGCGCTGGGGAGGAAAGGTGTGCGTGTTTTCGAAGAGATTGCTACTGCAGCACAAGGAAGGTGAAGGGGATGTTCGATTTGAACTTTGTATTAGTGTTATGTGTTTTTTTTTCCTTACTCTACAAGACATGTTTGGGGTATCTTCTCGTTCTTGTTCCGAGGAGTTTTTTTTTTTTTTTACATACCACGGAGCTGTTATTCAAACTCAGTATCAAATCTATCACTATCCCTTTGATGCGCTATTAATTCTGCTGCGCCCCTTGCTGCTAACCATTGGCTATCCTCTCGTTCATTGACGCTTAGTGTCATGCTAACGTCCACTTCCAACTCTCTCCAAACAGCTTCTTCGACTACCTTCTTGAACTCCGCGTCTTCGCCGTGGCTTCCCAAGAGCACGATTCTTCCGGGTGGCTTTTGTTGAAGACCTAGTACATGCACGATGCTTTCTTGCACTTTGGCCCAAAATTTCGCTCGCGGGGCCTCGTAAACGGGCAAGCGCCACCAACTGAGGTCGGAGTGGATAATACGGGTAATCATATGTGCTTGTGGCGGATTGCTGCCGCAAGATACTTCGTGTATACTGGCGCTGAAGGATGCCTCGTCAAAGGAGAGGAAAAGCACGTGTTGATGTTGTGCTGGCTGCGATGGTTTGGAGCATGACGATGCTGGTTTAAGACCGCTATGTGTAGCCACTGATTCTTCGTACAATACGGCGTCATCCTCGGATAAAACAAATTCTGCAGTCGCCATGGCTTCCCGGAATTTCTGGTGTAGACCTGAAGGGAATGGGGGTAGAGCTAGCGCGGTTTGTCGCATGCTACCCTCGAGCTCGGCCTCGATGGCTCTACGGATTCTGATCATGAAAGTTGATAAGACGGCGTCGTCGCTAGGTTTGACTTGGTCTGCGTGTTTGATGGAATCGTCCGTCCACCGTAGCATTAACTCGGTGTATTCGGCATCTCCGTTGATTATAACTAGGTCTTTCGTTGTGCCGTTCTCGTAGTGCGCAGCCGCTACAGCATATGATGCTGTGAAGTGGACGCCAATGCCAGGTACGGCGTCGTCACTGATCTCGTCGAAGCCGATGACGCCCTCTGCAGTTTCTGCGGGGATAGGTATTTGCTGTGCGTACTCTACAGCCCGTGCACTAGCCAAAGGCACGAGGAAAAGTAGAGAAGAAGGAATCTTCATCGTGGAGTCGTGATATGATTATAAGATTGCGTGTAGGCAGCCGAAACAAGAAAAGCGGCGTTGAACAAAGTAACAACGGGGTATAAGACAAGAACAGGAAAGTGAAAGGACCGTGTGAAGGAACGAACGGCAGTGGGTGAGGAAGTAGAGTAAGCTTGTCAGAAGCGGCACAGCGGAAACGCAGCAGCACCGCGCCTAAGGTGAGCCATGGCGGCTCAACCTTATAGGGGAGAGCCACTCGTAAACGAACATCCGATTGTACCGGGTGGCTTCACGGAACCGAAAGCGTCTTGATTCATTTCTGTGGGCGTGAGGGGCAGTGGGTCCGCGTCCCGCTGTTTGGGGTATCTGAGCTAAGCCTCATGCAGCACCGAGGTAAGGCTACAATGCTCGGGTTCCTGGTCCATGGTCCGACGCAACTTTTCATGCCATGCAACTGTACCTTGCTGTGTAGCTTGTGTGCACCGCGCGCATCTGGAGGATACAGACCTCGGTTCATCACCAGTACATTATTGTTCCTCTCAATGCATGAAGACGCGACAGAGTTGTGCTTGTTCGTGCAAGGGGAAGAACGCCAAGCTTCAGGGCAAGGAATGTTCCGTGTTTGCCGGGGCCAGTGCTGTGCTATTTGTGGAATGTCTTGGCACAGTGTCCGTGGTACGACACATATTGGACGAGAACCAGCTTGCCTCGGTATCGTACCGTCTAACCATCTCCTTGGTGCACCACTCGATCTCGACAGCGTCTGCGCACCGTCAAAACGTTTCTTCTGCATGTCCCCTTGAGGGATTATTATGTTGCTCTCGGCATTGGGCGCATCAAACTTCAGCAGTCCTACCTACTCCTTGTACATGGCTGTGTACAATGGACAAAATAGCGAGTATCTTCGTCATGCTAACACCACAGATGCGAAGATAGACCCAAATAGTTGGAATGCAACAAGACTTAGTAAGAGAATCGAATCAGGGCTTGAGAAAGCTACAGAGGCGGCCGGCCAAGTTGTACACAGGAAGTCCAGTTGTTTACGCCCTTGTGACGAGACGTCCGCAACGATGTTGTTAACCCGAGCATATACCCGCGATTAGAATTCCATTTTCACGAGTCACGCGGGGTAGTACCCTTGCATGATGGTGCTGATGTCCGAGGGGATAGGAAGCTGGGATCGTCCTTTACGAACTCAAATCTTCTCAGGCATGACCTTAATATGTACCTACTCCATACAGCTCAGTCTCCAGCCAAACCAAGCAAAATAACAGTACCATGGGGGCCATCGAGTCATATATATCCCTAGATACCTACATCGGGTTGAACGGAGTGCCTGGCAGGTCTCTTGGACGAGTTTAACCTTCCCGTTGAGATCTGACGCTCTTCGCTTCTTTTGCCGTAGAGCTATGCAATGTGAATCACTGTCGTCATCTCACTCTTTTGGTGATGGAAGGATCGCTCAAGATTCTGCTAACGCACATTTACATTCATTGCGCAATGAACGATCGGCCCCAACTTGGTGCTTTCGGGGTCCATACGTCATCTTCTGTCGAGCAGAAGATTATCATGTAATCCGGGCACAATAGGTTTGGAGCAGAGCACTAGAGCTGTCAACTTGGCTTCGGTAAAACTCCAGTCAATTGGAATAGCCGAACCCTGAACGGAGGGTTTCCAGAAGCAGCACCTGTCGGCGGAACCGCACGTGAGTTTAGGGCGATGAAGATCACTTCAGGGGAGATGTCGGCCAGCCGGCCCAGCCTACGCGATCTAGCGCGAAGCCAATACGCTTCACCAAACGATCGTCTCAGCGCCACACCGTCTAGGTGTATCTGGTCGATTAGGATCGCAACTATGTTTTACGCCAGTAAACGCATCGTTTTGTGGGACCGAGACGCATGTCACGTCAAGATGAGGTTCCAGTTAAGGGCCCTGCCGTCCCTGTCATCATACTATACTAGTTCTCATCTTTGTCCCTGCGCGCTCGCGCACGGCTCAACCCACCCGAATACCCCAGATCGTTGCCTGGGATGAGATGCTTACTCGGTGTCCTCCTGATTCAGTTCTCTTTCGCCCAGGCTGTACCTTTACAGAGGCTCGTCATGCAGAAACGAGACATTATGAACTCCAATTTCCACATCAGCAATGGCGAGCTTCCACGGGACCGGTCAATCTTTACGATTATATCGACGTTATGCATGATGGTGTTATCGTTGCTGCTAGGTAGGTGAACTCCCGTCTTCAAGCCTTTTGGCCAGATAAGATCTTTCGTTCTCCAGCCAAGCATCACAGTGTCAAAATCTGGTAGGCTTTTTGTGTCTGACGGATTCACACAGTCTTGCATGCTTACCAAAGGAATCCAATACCACAATCTTTCAGAATGCTCTAATACAGGCCACAGGTTCGCGATTCGCGAAACTCAGACGCAATATCACGCTGAAGCGTAGCCTCCTGTCACTGCTCGTCTTCATACTATACGTCCTAGTCCTGTTGTTCATCATTGTCTCGGATGTTTTAGTAGCAGGGCAGGGGCTATACACTCATGCGCTTTGTGTCGCGGGAACATGGGTATGCTTGATGTTCTACACAGGCATCAAGGCCATCATGTAAGTGTGAGAAGAATGATTGACAGCTTCAAAAAAAACTGACCCGTCAGCTATGTGTTCCTCGTTGAGCGCATACATGTCGTCCGCGCGCCTTTTGTCAACAGAAAGAACGACAACATCTACTTGGCTTGTATGACCATGATCGCAGTTATGTACAGTGCCGTCGCCATCAACTCCTACGTTAACCACGTCACTGAAATGAGGAGCGAGGACGGTCGCTGCCACTTTGGTATCCGTGGAATCGTCTCAATACCTTTTACCGTGGTCAACTTCTTTACCGACACAGTGTTGACAGCGGTCTTCTTCTACTTACTTCACCCTATCGTACGGAAACCGGGAGTAAGCACTGTCTCTGCCATGATTGGAAAGAAGTCAGATAGCACTGCCGAATCGGCTCATGACGGTGCCGATACCCCAGTTCGGAAGAACATCAGGATCTTATTGTGGAAGAGCATCATTGGGTCTCTATTGATTGAGATTCCAACTGCTGCGAACATGATCCAGTTTGTCATTACCGAAGGCGAAGAGCTGGGCATGATTTGCTTGACGATCTGTCTTGTGGATGGTAAGATACATAGCCCTAGCACCAAGAAAGCCTTTCAATTTCAGAGACTAACGGGTCACAGTTTGCTGGGATGCACTGGTAATCCACTGGCTCACATTCAGCGCGTCAGGTTCAGCTGCCGAAAAAGATCTATCGCGATCGACAATGCTCTCCAGCAAAGGCTCATCGAACCATATTCCGGGCAAGGCCTTAGCCAGGGAAGCGGTGACATTAGCCAAATAAAATAAAATCCCCATGAATAACGTATTCGACCAGT